>CM034149.1:187229290-187289290 GCA_019776745.2 Taxus chinensis
AATTATAGTGACTAGCTCCTTCTACCAACCTATTCTAATTAGATTGGAGGGATCAAACGCACTTTATATAAACTACACTTTCGCATACAGATGAATATAGGTCAGTGAGACAGTTTCACCCCTCTATGTACACAGCTACCAAGGCACCCAATTCCTCTTATTCTTGCATCAAGCAGAAATGGGAGGCTACTCTATCGTTGAAACCATCTACTTCCACCCTCTAGAGATCATCAACCATGGATGTCCAAGGGGGTTACCCTACTTCCTCCTAGGATTGTCCAACTAGAGCCTCTTAGCTAAGATCATTCTCCTATCAACATCATCAAATCCTATTTCATGACGATAGATGATGAAATTGTCAGTCCTCCTTCCTATGCTCCAGACTTTGACACAAGCTAAAGCCAACAACCCAGAACTGATCTCTACCCTTGATCTCAAGTTTTGGTCCTTATTAATCCCCTTTTCATGTTCACTAAAGAACCATCCTTTCACATGGTTAAGTACACTTGATCATATGGGTTTATCTATTCTGATTTGTCTGTAGTTGAGCCATTTTTTCTTGCCCCTCTAGTTTTTTCCTGTTATCTTGGTGTTAAATTGCTTTTGCAGCTCTTGAATTTTTTCAACACTCCTTGTTATATTGCAATTTTTTGTGCTTTCGAGTCCCATTGACCTATTTAGGTCATTTTCGGACATTAATATAATTTTAATCATTTATTCTTTCTTTTCTTCTTCCCAACTGTCATGTGAATTGTGAAATGTGACCATTATTATATATGTTTGTATGTCTGTGTGTGTCGTCTCCTCCTTCGTATGTAATAGCCATAAACCCCTTTTTCCAGATAACTTCCATATTTGAATTCTGAATTTTCATGATTTTTCATAATGACAAATTTTTGAATTTCTAGAATACGCTAAACATGCTTACAGCTTACAGATGCAACTCGCAAGTGAAACAGCTTCTATATATTCTAATATGCTCAATAAGTGCATGATACATCATACAGCAGGGAAAATGTCTTCCTAGTAGGTAAGAGAATTTAATCATCCTGCCTTTCCACTTTTGGAATGGGCTTACAAAGATAGCTTGAGAGGCAAAATCCCTGCTAAACTAAATGTTTGGCACCAAGAATTGTCACCAAATACTCAGCAAGGACAGAGCATAAATAATGAATTATTTTTCCAGTTGTGTCCAGAATATCTATACGTTTAGTTACATTAAAACTCCATTTAAAGAGCATAAACTCGTAGCTATAAACAGAATTCCTTTTTGACAACCAACGATAATCAAAAGATGCTGCTTTTCTATAGCATTCTAAAAGGAGCAGCAAATCTTAGGAGCTGTATCTTCCACCTAATGTCAAGTAGATTAGAGTAACTACTCCAGATTCTAAATGGTGAATATTCAAGGCTTTGATTCTTATAAAATTCATCACTGACAACCAGGTTTGCTGGGAACATAACAGTAAAATATCTTCTTTGAGCAGCCACCAAGATATGAAACTGAACACCGTTGCCTAGATCTCACTCAATTTCTCATCGGCAGTTTACCCAGCCATGACAATCCGTCATACTGGAAAAGCTACCTCATTGTGATTCCATCTGCATCTATTATCATCTGACCACAGTAGAATCTTTAACCCTGCATCTGACTCATTCAACTACACGTTTAAGAAGTAAGGAAAATTCACATTGAATTCAACACTGACAAGACCTGATTTTGCAATTATGCACAGTACACAATTATAGATATAATTTCAAACATTGTACACTAAAGTTTCGGCTTTTGCTTCTAACAAGTGAGAAAGCCACATGATAATATTGAATATACCTGTAGGGCAACTTGTTCCAAAACATTGCGAAACAAAATTGTTCCACTGGTAATAGTTTGACGGACAACAGCTGGTATGTCATCTTTTAACAATGTCAACAAAACTGGAACCATCTCGGGCAAGTGTTCCATATTCTTCAATCCAATCTCTTGTATCATCCTACAGGTAGTTGCACAAAAGCTTGATATCAGAATTCAAAATATAACCTAACATTAAACAAACTGTTTCACAGAAAAATAACAAGAGGTCAATTCTGAACAATATCCAACTTGGGATCATCAACTTTGGCTTACACCGAATTCAGCTCTTCACTGTACTTGGCATAGTTATTACTAGTGTATTCTACTAAGGAGGCAAAGCTAAAAAATATGCCTGAAAGTGCAAAGCAAAGATCACTTTATAAGAAAGGATTAACATTGGTATCCAAACCACTGAAACCTCAGCAGATGTGGGCTGCCCTATAAATATCCTATGCCATTAAAAATTTAAAACACTACAATGGACTAATCTTTTTCATTCAACCTTAATATTCATCATCAATAAGTCAATAGCATAATCATAGTATATTATTGCAATTGGATTCCAAAATGAACATATACTGATTAGTGCATAGGATGAGGAACCAAATAAGATAATCCAGTGCCATATGGCATACGTCTTGAGGGATAATAAAAACATTAACCACCTCTCCTCTATGGCCAGGTGATTACTGGAACTGCTACTTGTAAAGTCAGGACCTTGTAGTGTTGTAAATAAGTCGAAAATATAAAACAAAAATATAATCAATTGCAATGCAATTACTGCACAGGTAAATTTTGGGCAGTGGTTCTCAATATTGAATTTACAAATAGGTTGAGTGTAAATTTCTAATTTTCATAACTAGTAATAGAAAGCAATAAATACTTCTCTCAAAACCTTTGCATAAAACACTTTACCATATTGTATGAGAAACATATGATGATGCACAACTGCAATGAAGGATGACAAACTTAAGTTCAAAATATATTTCTACGTTTTACGTAATGAGCAAATTTATGCAATATAAACTTTCCCCTCAATTTTACATGATAAATTTACAATACACATTTCATAACATACAACAAACTAACACTAATGAAACAAATACAGGCAATGTTCAGTATTGGTATTGCCAACCTAAGTTATTATCAAGATAGCAGAGATGCTTGAGCCAAAGCCCATTCAAATCAGACAAACACTCTAGCCAATTATACAGAGGTGACAGCAAGGGCTTTTATCATTCGCAAGCAGGAAAGGTATTTTCTTTAGCAGTGGACACCCATTCTCATCTGCAGTTGGATAAATCCCAAGATCAGTGGGGTCACTAGCAAGCGGGATGCCACCGTTGCAGTAACACATGCCAAGGGTGGAAAATTGTGGTATGAACTCGGAGAGCTCCCATAGTGACTGGGGTTAGAACCCAGACAAATGTAAGAATCATGACACAAGTATTTGAACCCTGACCAAAATCAGAATCATATTTTGGAAACCCTGATATAAAATAATACTGATAGATTTGTACAAAAATATACGAATACAAATATAGAATGAGTAAAATACGAATACAAATAGAAAAAACCACATACAACCCAAAAGCTATTTATAAAAAAATTAGATTTTACAAATCCTATAAATGTGCTCCAAGCTTACCCCACACCCCTTTAAAGACAGCCTGTTACCTTATCTGAGATTCAGCCAAAAAAGAGACAAAGAAGGATTTATGCGAGAAGAACAAATCGTATAGACCATTTGGCATCAAGAGGCAATACACTCAACTAAACTGTCAAAAAGACTAGCCTTCTTCATTAATGATACAAGCTTACTAAACGCATGCGAACTGATAATTTCTTCATTGAGCACTACTTTTGAAAGATGATTATTTATTACCATAATATGTGTTACATGGGGAAGTATCCATACAGTTTTCGGGGTCATTGCATAGTTTCTAGCATTTCAAGTATGCAGGGATGGTTTTGGAACCTCCCCCAGTCGCCCCCAATTCGAAGGGACCCACCACCTTCAGCCCTGGAAGTTTTTGAAGCTTGAGTCTCGTCCCTATAAGGTTTTTTGTTTCTTTTAGTTTTGGTGACCCCCATTCCCTAAATGTGGGCAAAAGAATCCTTCCCTGAAACTCATCCCGTTGTTTCTTGCCCTCTCCATCCCAGAAACTCCATGTAAACAAAGCTAAATATCTAAGTTGTGTGGATATTAAAAAGCACTGATGGAGAGGCAATATCCAATACAGATTCATCAACCTTCTATCTGACATTATATGGATGGAACAGAACAAAAAGCATATAAACAAATGTTTAATCATGAAACATAAAGAAATTGTAAAAAATATCTTTAAAACATATAAACAAATCTTTAAGCATGAAACATTAAAACAATTGTAGCGAATATCTTAAAAATATGTAAACAAATCTTTAAGCGTGAAACATAAAAAAAAATATACCCAGTATCTTAAAAATATATAAACAAATCTTTAAGTACAAAACATAAAAAGATTGTCGCTGAAACTTTGCAAACAAATACCTTCCAAATATGAGCACAAAGATGAGTGCTATGTGTGAGGAAAAATGTTTTGGCTCTCGTCATGACCAGTAAACATTTTCTTTTCATTTATCTGAATTTCTCTTATCTTTTCTTTTTTGGGGGGGGGGACAACATGGATTTTGCACTGGCCATATCCAATGTGTTACTTGACAGTAGTCGGGAATTATTGCATATGGACACATATCTAGGAAGCTAAGTCAAAAGATTCAAGTTCATGTTCCATGAGGATAAAGTTCAGTTCAAGATTGACAATGGATAAAGTTCAGAAAAAAGACATCCCGAGTTCAAACAAATGAATTTTTTATCATTTTTATTTCCTAAAAAAAGCATAAATATGTTAGAGGGACAGAGTGGTGAGAGCTTTCTATCCTCTGCTTTCAGTAGTTATATGTACATACACATTAATAAATTGTAAAAATAATGGATAAAGCTTGAGTTAATGTTCAACGAGGATAAAGTTCAACAAAAGCCAAACTTTTTCCATAAGTTCAGCATATATTGTGACATAACTAGAAAAGTATCGAAGGAGTATTGCATCTGTATTTTACGGGAATATGCATATTTGGGAGGGGAATAGTGTATCTGAACTAATCAAATGCATTCAGCCTTTTCAGCAATAGGAAATAGAGCATCCAAATCTGAAGCCAGAAGCTTGACCAAATCACCCTTTCCAAAGACAAAGAACATGTATGCAAATTCAAACATAGCTTCAATCCCTAAGATCAACTAGGAAAAACTTAACTCAACAAGAATATGAGATACCACCTTCGACACATGATTTTTTTTGGACATGAAAACGTAAGAAACTAGAAAAATAAATTCATTGTCTAACGAGTGCATCTGTTTATCATCCGTGTGAAGGAAAGAGCATGAAGATTTTGACTGCTTGAACTAACATGTGCTTCCAGAAAAGAGAAAAAATGTAGTTTCAGTTTTTTCCCTTCATGTCAGTTTTAGATTCATTTTAGATGGTAAATAAATAGAAAACCCTTCACAAAGGCAAATGATGTTCTTGAAAAAATATGGTTCTTGAAAAATCAATATATGCTCTGCAATATATAATTTCTTTGGAGATGGAAAATCATGAAGCTGGAGAAAAAATCTATTGTTTTAAGAAAGCATCTACGCTGTGTTTGCAAAGCACAAAGCAGGGAGCTTGAAAGCTTGGCTTGTTGAAACTAAAATGATTTTCTTCCTAAACGAGGAAAATGACAAAAATAAAGCATTTTCCAAATTCCAGTATGATTTTTTGTTTTGAAGATTGTACCTGTGGCATGAACAACATATAAGCATGTCAACCACAAACTCCGGCCCGTGAATTTTAAGAGAAAAGGAATTTTAATCACTTACTACTTTAATTTCTTTAACCTAAATGTATCAATATTAGCCGTGGGGAAGAACACATTTATGTCTAAGAAAAAAACCATATGATACTACTGCAACTGTTCACTTTTACGTTTTTACAAAATGCAATTTTGTAGCATTTTTGCTATGCTTATAAAGCAAAAGAAGGGAGCTTGGACATGTCATTAATTGAAAAGAAAGTAGTTTTCTTCCAGTAGAAAGAATATAATGCAACTACATTTTTTCCCATTTTAACATCAATTTGTGTTTAAAAATTATAATTGTCAATTTTGCTATGAAGTACATGTACTGTTGTACACATATACAGAGCAAAAAAAGAATTATTGTTTGAAAATTGCATCTCTATCGCATCCATGCCATCTTAACAAAGTACAAGAGGAGGGAGCTTGATCACGTCATCTGAAACTAACATGATTTTCTTCAATAAAGTGGAAAATGAACCAATTTCAAATTTTACCCCTTAAGGCACAAATTTCATTTTGATACATTTAAAGGTAAAAAAGCCATGTTTTAAGGTAAATATAATTTTGATCGCATATTACAATTACTATTACCAGCATGTATCAATATGAAAAACATATATTTGCCAATTTGCATTTTAAAAATTATAATCATGCTAGGAAGAAGGTGTAATGTACACGAAAAAACCCTATATTGTAAAGGAAGGCATAACTTGATCACGCACTACATAAATTACTTTTACTAGAATTTATCAGTATCAACTGTGGCAAAAAACCTATTTATAAGAATAAATTTCTTACACAATATCTGGCAAAAGCTCAATTTGAATTCCAAAGGATTTCTCATATACAACACAATTTATTGAATGAGAATGGGAATGTGTCAAAATCTGTATACTTTTAACACTACGAGCTCTTAAAAACTCTGTTGCCAGGGTTCGTCCCCGCCTGGATACGTATCCGGTACAGATAAGTCCCGGGTACGTCCAGATACGTACAGGGTAAGTCCCAGGTACATTTTGACATATCCGTGACGTACCCGGGACATACCTGGAGCGTACCCGCAGGGTTGGGCAGTGGGGGGGGGGGGCTCTAATTTTATTTTTTTTAATTTGTTTTAACTCTCAAACTTCAGTTTTATCGAGGACTAGAGTTGGAGGGCATGGCAACCATGAAGATTGTTTAAAATACCTCTAATTTATTGAAGAGAAAATATTCAAAGGATATCAGGAATGTTTGAGGTAATTATTTGGGATCATCGCAATTGGCCAAGGAAAGAAGCTATTCATAGAAATTTGGACATATATCTGAGCCTCTGTACAAGTTATTTACAAGATCAAATCTCAAGTGATCTTCAATACTAATAGAAAAAAATTGGAACCGCAAATTGCATAGCTTAAAGTTTCAAAGAGCATCCTTTCCCAGAAACTACCAAGGCACAACATTGACTCCTTCCAGCATCCTTAAGGTCGATTAGAAGGTGATTTTTGATAATATGAATGCAAGAACCAACCATTCGACTGATCTTTTTAGTTATCATTGGCAGGTTAGAGTCAATCTCATTAAATAGGTCCTTTAGGAGCTCCCTATATACATCTTTTATGGCCACCATCGCAACACAAAAATTAATCTCAAAGGAAATGGATCAAACACAAAGGAATACAATATTCGTATATCATGGAAAATGTAAAATCTTAAGTATATTGAATGTTTTGAACATTGATCGTACTATATATTTCAAGTTTTGTATTTCTTATGGACTAAAAAATGAGTATATGTATAAAATATAATATATATGTATGGACATATCGTACCCAAGGGTTTTTTAAATCGACGTATCCGCGTACCCGAACCCGTACCCGTACCAATATCCTGGCAACATAGCTTAAACATAAGTGAGGAGATGTACTCTGCAATATCTAATTGTTGCAGAGATGAAACTGTATGAAGATGGAGAAAAAATCCATTGCTTAGAAAATACATCGCTATGGCATCTTTGCTATGTTAAGAAAGTGTGAAAGGAGGAAATTGAAGACTTCATCAATTAATACTAATCTGATTTCCCTCTTGAATTGGATTTATGAAGCTTCAAAAATTTCCAGTTCCAGCACCAATTTTTTATGTGAAAACTATAACTGCAGTATGAAAACAAGAAAGCACGTATGTGGCAAAACCCAAGATTTTGCGGAAAAGCATAAGTTTGATCACAGGAAAGAGTTTTTTTAACCACGAAGTTTTAACATCAAGTGTGGCCAGAAACTCATTTACAAGATTAAAACCCAAAAATGTCAGTGGCGGGGACTCAATTTAAATCCTAATGGGATTGAATAATTTACAATGATGTCAGTTGAATGGATGCAATCATGCAACACTTCTTTATAAATTCAACAAAATGAACTTTCAAAAATAAGAAGAAGACTAAAACCCTACACTATCACTGAAAGCTCAGTCTCACTTTTGAGGGTTTCGGTGTCACATTTATTTACTAAAAGGTCAATTAAGTGAAGTTAACCTAACCGAACCATTTCAAGAAAAAATGAACTATTAAAAACAATAAGAAAAATTTGAGGCAGCGGCGGCTAGGAGCTTGTGCACAAAACTGAAAGTATAAAGTTGAGGGAAAATATCCATCCGTGTTATGTTTACAAAAGGACAAATGAAGGGAGCTTGGAAACTGTCAGTTGAAACTAATTTACTCCAAAGGTGGGAATATTGTGCCATTTCAAGTTCGTTTCACCTTTTCACAACAGTTTCTGTTTCAAAGATTTATTCTGTGCTACAAAGAATGAGTAATGGAAAAACACTAGATTTTTAAAAAAATGTTATTTTGGTCACATACTACTTCATTTGTTTTTACCCGCATGTATCGATGACAAGTTCTCAAGCATGCAAAAAAAATTACTTTTTAACAGACTAAAATAATATGCTATCACTAGGGAAAAAGAAAAATAAAATAAAAAAGACATTGATTAGACAAAACAATTCCCTGTGGCATTCATCCTATCATCTATGCCATAACTTCCTTTCTATAAGATAAAATAATAATGCAGTTTCAGTTTTTTCCCGTTTCAGCACGAATTTTTGTTTGAAAATTATTAGAGCTATAGAAAACTTGCACAAATATACACAAAACAACCCTAAAATTTTAAGGAAAAAAAAAGGAAATTCTGGTCACATGAAACTCGATACTTTTACTAGCGAGTATGCCAGAAAAAATTCTCTGTTTAAAGACTAAAACCCTACATCATCACTAGTGAGAACTCGATTTAATTACGGAGTGTTTCGATTAATCTACAACAATGCCACTTGAATGGAGGCAACACAACTTTGAATAAGATGAAAACCTTACACTATCAATGAAAGGTGCCCAATTTAAATTCCAAGGGTTTGGGTGCAACTTTTATACACAGCAAAATCAATTGAGTGGAAAAAACCAAACCACACCACAAATTCGGTATAAATTCAACAAAATGAACCCTTTCAAGACTTAAACCCTACACAATCACTAATTAGCGCTTCCTTTCACTTAAGAGGGTTTTGATGCAATATTTATTTACAACTAGCCAACTCAAGCGGAGGCAACCAAACAATACGGCAAAATTATACATAAATTCAAAGACAACATGAAATCTTTAAAACAATAACAAAAAAAAAATACTATAACGTACTCGGCTATGTATTTTCGCACGAGACTAAAAGGCGCGGTCTGTAGATCAGACAAGTGAGCCACGAACTCCTTTAACAGGGAGGGATCCTTTTCCCTTTGTTGTAGCAAAATGTCCTTCAATTGTTTGAGGGATTCGATCCTGGAACCTGCTTCTGCGTGATTTTTAGCGGCGTTCAGCAAAGAAATCGCGTGGGGGTTCAGCCCGGCCATCATTCCCACCATTTCCATCCCCCGGTAAAATGCTCGGTAAACGGATTTGGAGTGGAATCTTTTTTCATTTATCGAGTTACCAACTATGGCATGCCCGCGAAAAAATGTAGTTCAGGGCAGGTCATTCAGCGGTGGATTTTTGTTATTTTTTCGGTGTTGAATTACTAGGTATAAGGGTTTGAATCCTCGCGACTTTTTGATAGAAGATGATGGATAGGCAATCATCGGAGCTAGTGTGTGTTTTTTTTTTTTTTTTGCACTACGGTGGAAAAAATATATACATACGACGGACCATAATATTACCAATCAAGTGTTTTAATCAAGATATGTAGTTGAGAAAGGAGTTATTATATTACCATTATATTAGGACATAGCCTTTGTGACTTGATGTTTTGTTTTTATGTGGACAGATTTTTTTTGCGGCTCTTGGTCCCATAGATTGTTTGGTCTCGTGGACGTTATTAAAATCTTTCATTCAATCGCACATAAAATGTATGATGGAAATGCTGAAGGGGATAAATTGAAGAAGTGAAATTGGAGGCAGAGAAACGATAAGAGAGAAAAAGGGGCGAAGAAGAAGGGGTTTGAGAGTGGAGAAAGTGGAATGGTGAAAAATGTGAACCTCAACCCTCCAACAACCACATGACATGTATGTTAATCGTTCAAAGGAGAAAAGGTGTGTTGTGTAAGACGTTGAGGCAACTATTTATGGAGATATCTCAGAATGTAAGGAGTGGTATAACAATATTGTCAAAGTGAAAAAATATTTACAATTTTAGCCCTTACAGTTATTGGGTAGGTAGAACACATGTAAATGTAAGGGGAATTCAAATGCACGTTTCATGGGACGCATCATAGATAGGAAGATGTGGAGTGGACCTAGCATCCCAAGTTAGTGATTTCATGCACATTTTAGACTAGGGTTTCTCTCTAGCTATCAGGTCAACGATTAGGGTATTCATCAACAACATTCTTGATGGTGTCGTCCGTCAACAACCATTATCATCAAGGATATAACAAGGACAACGACAACATTCCTGACAGTGTCATCCGTCAACAACCATTAGTGTCAAGGATATATCAATGACGACAGCAGTATTCTTACAACACCTAATACAACATATGTTGTTCCTTGTTTACAAGCGGGGAAGAAATGGCGCACATCTCCTTTGTGAATGTCGAAAGCGAAGCAGTGGAGGAATGAAGCATGGAGGAGAGAAGGAAAGTAAGCAGTGTGGTATTGTGGAAACTCGATTAGGATTTTTTCAACAACCATGATGGCGTCATCGTTCGACGATCATCGACAAAAAAAGGGATATGTTATTTATATGTATTTTGTGGGTGTCAAGGATTCTGATTGGACGGTGGAATTAACCACCTATATGCCCCACACATGTTCCATGACTCATATTATTCATCCCCAAAAATATCTGGTATATGTGCTTAACTTTATAGTTGTGATCTCGTTCAAACTATTCACGTGAGCTTAAAGGAGCCAAAATTAAAATATGGGGGGATTCCAACAGGTTTAAGGTTCAAAATCTAGCCACGATGTTTACTTATGGTTGCACTTGGTAGCCCCCCTTTTAGCTGTGAGCTCAACTAATTAGAGGAAACATTTGATACACAAGCAATCATCAATAATTGTGTCCATATATCGGATGGTCGTATGAGCACAGGTAGAAAATATATGTCGATTGAGATTGAAAAGGCAAGGTTTTTTATTACATGACATTAAATTTGTTAAATACTTAACAAGGACATGAATAGAAATTTGGAAATAAATAGGTGGGGAGTAAATACTTGTGGATTTAACATGATAAAAAATGCAACAACGTAAAATAACTTTAAATGGAAAATCGAAACCCATATGTTCATTCCCAGTACATAACAAAGAGATAGCGGTTAAGATTTGCAAAATGGTCAAGATTTGATAAAGAGTTCTCGGCATGCGTCAAGGCCTATTTGGCGGCAGCAACACGGTATCTATCATAAAATGAGCTTTACTATCTTTTTTTCGGTGTCGAGGACTTTGATTAGGTGGTGTTAAATTTGTTACATAAGGCAAAGACATGAATGGAAATTTGGAAATAAAAAGTTAGGAATTAAATACTTATATGTCCCACGCCTACACCATGGCTTAGATTGTTTCTACCCGAATAATATTTGTTGCATGTGCTCATCTTTATCGTCTCAATCTCGCTTGTATTATTCATATTAGTGTGAGTCATGCTTAAAGGGGCCAAAAAAAAGGAAAATCCAATAGGTCAAAGATATAAACCCCAACCACATTGTTTGTTTCTTATAGAACTTTGTAGGCCCCCTTCTCAGTTTTAAGCTCAAGTAATTCTAGGGAAGTAGGATATGCACGAATGATCATCAATAATTGAAACCATCAAACAGATGGTCGTATGAGATAAATTATTTATCTGTCATACTTCATATTTTTTTGGTTTCAAGGTTGTCAATTAGACGATATTTATTTTGGTAGACAAAACAAATACATGAATGGAAAGTTGGAAATTACATGATGAAGACTAGATACCTGCATGCCATGTACGCTTATACCATAGCTTAGATTGTTCCATCGCAAAGAATATATGTTATATGTGATCCACTTTATATTTTTTATCTCATTTGCACTAATCACGTGAGTGTAACTGAGATGTAGATTTTATTTGTCAATCAAGATTTGTTATCTTTTTATGGCATTAAGGTTTATGTTTGGATAATTTTTAATTTAATAGATAAGACGCATACATGAATGAAATGTTCAAAATTAAAAGGTTTGAATTAAATACATGCATACCCCACACCCATTCCATGGATTAGATTGTTCCTACCCAAATAATATTTGTTGTTTGTGCTCCACTTAAGCATTTCAATCTCACAAAAAGGAGAAGATAAAAAAATGGGAAAACTCAAAAAGGTTTAGGTTCGAAACCCAATTGTAATGCTCGTGTACTATAACAATGGGTAGTCTTCATTACCAGTTGTAAGCTCAAGTAATTGTAGGAAAATAAGTGGTGTGTGAACAACTATCAGTAATAGAGGCCCTCAAGCGATCGAATATATCAGCAAAAGGTAGATTTTATCTATTAACCAAGCTTGTTATTTTTTAATTTCATGGCACCAAGGCTTTCGGTTAGATGACATTTAATTTGATAGGTAAGACATTGTAGACATAAAATCACACACGTGGATACATTTCTAGGTCCAAAAATCGTACTAATGTATACATGATTCCTAAGCAAGAAAAGTAGTGGTTGACAACTATCTTTAGCCACTTTTCTTTGTATCTTGTTTTTTCTTTGGTCTTACACACCCTATACCCCTAATGAAACTTGATTGATTTATCCTTTATGGCCTCAAACATTGGCGCCCAGTTAGGACACCAGCACCCAGGTGCTTTTGTCTTACTAGACGCTCCTGACCCTTTCTTACCTTTACTCACTCTTTTTGGGTCTCTTTTATCTTTTGGGCATCTTTTTTACTTATGGGTCATCCTTCTAGTTGTTAATTATGAAATTCAAACAAGGGAATCATATATATACTTAGTTACTTTTTAAAAATTAGGACCAAGCACTAAACATTACTATCATCACTTAAGCTCGTATTCTAAAGGCACTAAAGCACTTCAAAGGCATCCACCTAGCATCGAGTCAAAGGGACAAGGGTTGCATCAATTCTTCGTACACTGCATAGGTGGGGGGAGTCTATTCTATTCCATCCACACATGTTATACATTTCTACATTTTATATCTAGTCCGTTATCATTTGTGCAACTTGCTCAAGGGCATCCTATGCACCATTTTTACACATGCACACACAAGAACTACATGGGGTCTGAGATGTAGTGCAACACTCGGCAGTGAGTTCACTCTTTGAGTGACCGTCGAGGTCATTCCAACTCCACATCATGCATCTTTTTTATTAGATTTGATGTGGGTTGTGGACATGTGCAAGCAGTCATTATGTTTTGCAGGTTACAAGTACTCTCGACGATCATAGTGTGAACATCAAGTGACAAACATGAGCTAATAGAAAACCCCTAGAGACACAGAAGAAAGCAGACTCTGAGCATTTGTACGGCCATCAGCGCCTAGTTCCAGTTGTTAGCGCCCAAGCGCCTCTACCCTCCCATGGGATCCCCTGTTCAACTTTATTCCCAGGTTTGAATTTTTATAGTGAGTAATGACAACCCTATTTATAGTATGTTCAGCACTTGCACTTGCCCAAATCACTTCTTGTTCATTCAGAAATCAAATAAGTCCTCTTATCTCTTCATCTTACTTAGGGTTTCATATTTTACATTCTTGTTTTCTTGTGTCTTTACTGCATGTTAGCATCTATACATCATATATTGCAGTAGTTACTCTACAATCTAGATTTAATTAATTCAAATTAATAAATCATTTGGTGAGCCCCACTCGTGATCAGTCATTCAGATCCCTATTCTATCGATTTCTCTTTCATGGCTCCTAAAATTCCTCAAACCTCCTTGCATTACTTACTTCAAATGCACCCACCTTGCAAATTTGTTCTCCAAAAATCCCTAGACACTATGCACCTCCCTCGTAATATACCACCTGCTCAAGTTAGTGCCATCTTCGATCATCTCTCTAATGACCCTAGTGATCCTGATATCACACCCAATCAATCCATTTGCAAGTCAATTCAAACTTTACATGGGTTATTTCAAGACAAATTTCAAGCTATGGAAACCACAATTACATCTCTTAAAGTTGAAATCTAACATCTCAAGAATACTTCTAAGGACCATATTAGTTGTTCTTCTACATCTCATCTTAATCATATGTTCTCTACATATGTTCGTGTCAATGAACCCCAAGTCTTACCACTACTCACACCTCTCAAGTTTGATCCCAATGCTAAGCAACATGATATTCTTCCTCAACTCCTCACTCACCTGTTGATCAACTTGTCAAATACTCATTGCTACCCTCCTTAACGACTTTCCAAATACCAAGGTCTCCCATTTTGCAATTATCATAGAATCAATGGACATAATGAAAATTATTGCTATGCTTTAAAACAAAGAATTAAGCACATTAAGCATCGAGGTTTTATGTCATTTGTTCCACAACATTCTGCTTCATTTTCATCTTCAATTGCTATATCCCAACGAACTCCTAAATAAGGTCTTTCCACGTCTCATGAACATCAATCCCTAATCACTAATGTTCCTTCTCTAGTCATTCAAGAGCATCATATCCAACCTATTCAAACTAAGCGACCTTCTCTCAATGTTCATCCTCCATTCCCTCCTATTAAATCTTCTACAACGTTACCCATTTCAACCAAGCAACCACCTCTCAAAAATTTTCCTCCATCTCCTCCTCCTGTCAAGCAACCACCACTCAAAATTTGTCCTTCGTCCCCTCCTATCAAGTCTTCTATGACATTACCAATTCCAAATGAGCAACCCCTCACCAAGTAAGACTAAAAAACTTTAGATGACCTCTTTAAACTTCCTCCTTTCAACCCAAAGTCCAACCTTGGTTCTACTCTTGTTCCTACCTATCATTGTGATGAAAATATGCTTTCTTATGATACATTTCAAGGCGCGTCACCATTGTAATGTCTTTATTTCATCGTCACATATCTCTCCATCATCGACACACTTAGGGGCATCACATGTTTCCCCCCTCCCATCACTACCAATTTTATCTAATGGCCACCATTACACTTTGCTCTCTATTCATCACGACTCATCCTTTTACACTCTCATACCCTTTAATACACACATTGTATCGTCATTACCCTATGACGCACTCTAGTTACACAGTTCATACTCGACTACTGAGGGTCTAATTCTGAAATGAACCCCACATCCACTACACATTTCACGCTCAACACTTCATGATACATCTTTTTAACATCTACTCTCACACAACACATACTCGATGACACACTCTTGTTCTATGGTGCATTCTTGACTATTGAGGGTTCCTATAAATGAACCTCATCTCATACACATCCACTAGGGGTGTAGACACCAAATAACACACTTTGGGTAATTATCTAGTCCTGATTACATATTATTATTCATATGATTCATAAGTAAGAAAAGTACTAACTAACCCATGTCTTTGGCCACCTTTCTTTGCTTTCTGTTGCTAATTTTGGTCTTACACCCTTACTTGTTCAGTTTTCCTTTTTGTACTTCAGCATTTGTCATCCTGGACACTAGCACCTAGGTAAGACGCTAGCATTAGGTGCCCTCGTCCTCTTTGGGCACCCCTATCCCCTTTGTACTTTACTCACAGTTTTTGGGTCTTTTCTAGTCGTCTGATCATCTTATCTTTTTGGTAGTCAACCTTTTCAGGGTTAATTACAAAATTCAAGCAAGGGAATCATATAAATATAAAGTTATGGGATTATAATAAGGGATCAAACACTAAGAAATTAAGTAATAAATAATGAAGACCCTAATTACAAAGAGAGGGAAAAAGGCCTTGGCTGATTTGTCGAGTTCTAAAGAGCGCACAGATATGGAAAACAAAGAAATGTGAAGCACTGACCGTTGCATAGGAGCTCGTTAAATTACAAATCTAGAGAATTTGATTGGACTTCGGTGCCTTGAGAGGGATAGAGGCACCCGTGGCCACCCTAGGCATGTTTCTAAGTGCCTAGGTCTGTAAAAATGCTTAGAAACCTAAATTCTCAAGGTCGCAAGACGTTCACTAATGCTCGCCTTTTGTCGCTACAAATTCGCACAATGATCATTGAGGTCGTTGTAAACCTATAATAAAGAATGAACCTATAAAACCCTCAAATAGACATCAAATCCTACAAAAAAATGCAAAATGAGGGGTCAAACTGTCTTTAGCTGTCACAATGATGGACTTACAATTGAGCGTTGCACTACATCTTCACCCAATGTAGTTTTGTGTGTGTGTGTGGAATTGTGCCCTAGGTTGCTCTTGTGTGTGTTGCACTTGGAATAGCGAGCAAGTAGCTAGATGCAGAATGTAGTAAATGTGTGCATAAAATAGAATGAACTTCCCTCCTATGAAGTGTGATGTAGGAAACCAACCCTTCTGTCCCTTGTAATGGAGCTAGATGGATGCAATGGAGCTCTTGGATGCCTTGATGGATGCAACCTTAGGTGGTGATAGCTAGTGCTCAGTGCTTGGTCCTTTATTATGATCACATAACTTTATATTTATATGATTCCCTTGCTCGAATTTCATAATTAACCCCGAAAAGGCCGACTACTAAAAAGATAAGATGCTCAAATGGTTAGAAAGGATCCAAAAAGTGTGAGTAAAGTACAAAGAGGATAGAGGCACCCAGAGGGGATGAGGGCGCCTGACACTAACATCTTGGTTTGGGCGCTAGTGTCTAGGATGACAAATATCGAAGAGTAAAAAGACAGACTGAGCAAGTAAGGGTGCAAGACTAAAAGTAGCAACAGAAAACAAAGCAAGGTGGCCAAAGACATGGGTTAATTAGTACTTTTCTTACTTAGGAACCATACGAATAGTAGTATGTAACCGAGATTAGATAATTACCCAAAGTGTGTGATTTTATGTCTACAATTACAATTGGACCAAAAAATCTTAACATGGTTTTCTTCATTATTAAATTCCTCGTTTCATACAATTTTTTACTTGGTAGACCATGACTTCATGCCATACAAGCAATTCCCTCTACCATACATCATTGTGTTAAATTCATACATGAAGGCATAAAGTATACCATTCCTCGTGACCGTCATCCATACAAATATTATGACCATGGTCCAAATAATACACTTCGTACTCCAAAAACTTATACTACTAAAGAACCGCAACCCATGGATACTCTATATCATCTGCCACCACTTGAAGGTGTTATTTAAATGTTATATATTGTCTCATCTACGTCGTTTCCTCTGCCTGTTATTACTATTGTTATGATTTTTTATTGGGGGCTTGTCCATTCAATGGATGTTGCTCCATCCCCTACACCTTCACATCAACAATATTCAATGGCACGTTGTCCATTTACATGCACAATTTTCATGAATGATTCTTATTGGGAGCACATTCCATTTGATCCTACTTGTGATGACACTATATGTATACATGTAGGCTTGAATCAGCTAGGCTTCGCTTTCGAGGATATTTATCCTCCACCTCGTAATCCGCATCTATATCGTGGCTTTATCACTATCATTGTTGGCTATGGTCTACGTGTCTTTTATCTTGCAATATTTTTTACGTGAGCCCCTCACTCTTCTCCACCGATGTTAGGAAAATATTGGCTTGATTAGGTTGGGGGAACATTAGACCCTGATCATATTGATATATCATTCCCCATGTCATTTGGTCGTGTTTTCATTTGCAATGACTCATTCCTTGGATATTCACCAAACCTCACTCGTTGTTATGCACACAGGTGTCCATTACCACCTTTTACTGATGAGGAATATGCTATTAGTATGTATAATTTGTGTACCAATGGCTTCTTGAGTGATCAACCTGACACTATTTCCTATCAAGTGTCAGATGCCTCACCCTTCAGATTTGACCATGAAAATGATGACCTTTTCATGACATTACTTGATCACTCTTCTCATTCCATACTTGGGGGGAATTACACTTCTTTCTCTCCCCCCTTTAACATCAACAAACATCTTATTATTCACATCATTTCACATACTAGACTTTCACATTTGTGTACCGTCATTACCTGATGACGCACTCTTGTGCTATGGTTCACACTTGACTGCTGAGGGCATCCTATACATGTGAACCTTGCATACTACACACACCTAACACACTCAATATCCTCGCATATCTATCAATAAACCACACAATCAAAACATTTGTGATATATTATCCTATCTTACATCACATGACATATCTTCCTCGTACCCAATCAACACAAACACATAGGCAACACGTTATACATTCAATGCTTACACGACACATTTCTCTCCTACACACTCAATATAACACATCACATATTTGATAATACATAACACACAGTCAACATGTTCACATGTAATCTCTTTTGCAGTCAGTCAACAACACATCTTACACACTCAACTTATCTATCATACAATTAACACAACACACTACCTTATGACGCACTCTAGTTCCATCATCCATACTTGACTATTGAGGGTATACATTTAAAATGGACCTCACCACACTCACGCATTTAATCAACTCAATCACTCACTCACACATGTTTACACTCTACGCTTTATGCTTGGATGACCATATCTTTTTAGTACACACATCCAAACCATTTTCTGATGACGCACTCTCGTTTACGATTCATTATTTTTTGTTGAGGGGGCATAAATAAATGAACCTCGATGCATACATACACATCCACTCGGGGGGCATGATGCTCCTATCATTGACATTGTATTCCATTATGCCTCATCCACAACATATTGCATATTTTGGTTGTATTTACTCTTGCTTACTTATGCTTTTACATGTTCGTCTTATTACGCATGCTAAATAGATATCTTGTATGTCATTATCTGTATCATACACACACGCGTATTCACTTGCTTTTCTAGTTGTGATCATAGATTTTATAGGTCTATTACATGTAACATGGATATCTAGCACAATACCTATTACCAACTCCACAACAGGTCCTGGGGGCATCCACTTTCATACACTACGAGTGTTATTGTTTCACAACACACTACTTTATCGGATTATACATGCCTTGACACATTTTTTATCTTTCTAACATGCTAATGGGTGCTTCACGTCCAACATTTGTTATGCAAGGCCATTTTCTTCTATGGTTATCTGTTACATTGTTTGTTCTTACTTGCCATTGTTTGCGGGCTTTTCCCTTTATCCTATGTGCGCATTGTCTGATTGCGGCCACTTCGGCCTTGAAATTCTTATGACATTATGAGTGGTGTCCAATGTTTACATCCCATTTTTCATGGTCTATAGTGTCTTCTTGCATGTTTACATCTTCTTGTGTCTTAGCTTACATATTGTCTGCTTCGCTTACATATTATCTTCTATATACATGTTTGTCTTTACTTATACTGACACTTGCCTCCTAGCCATTTGTTTGCTTGTGCCTTGGTTTCTACCAAGTACATTCCCTTCCCCCTACTGAGCACAATTTTAACACAACAATCGGTCCTCTTTTGGACCGCATACTCCTTCAGCAACGTCGCATGCACCCCAAATGAGGGGGCATCATTTGGATGAAACAGTCACCCCATACAACATTATATATAAACAACACGGTACTAGTACAACACAATTTTTAGTTTCAGAATGGGCTCAGAATCAGATGTGGGTCCTTAGCACAACGATTGGTTATTCAACACAGTCTACAGAACTCCACACGATAGCTTTTACAGGGCTTAGAATTAGACTTGGGTCCTTGACATTTGCGTTTGTACACACAATTTGCAGTGGTGTTCTATATTCTAGGAAGCAGTCAAAGGTTAAAGAATAAATCTAGACCTTTCTCCCTACACTACTTTTGTTGTAGCGTAGGATCACCCAAAAAACCAACACGCTCAACAATTTCGGGAAGCAGTCAAAGGTTGGAAAATAACACTAGACCTTTCTCTCTACATTATTTCTGTCGTGGTGTGAGATCGCCCCAAAAACTTTCCCTTCATCGACATCTTCAGGATCCTTTCTACACTCTTTCCTCATCACAGATCAAGTGCACATGTTCCTTTTTCACATTTTCAACATTTTTACATACTTCTTTGCATACATTTTACACATATACATGTGTATTTGACTACTTGTACGTTCTTCTCTTTTGTAGGTTTGTCTATATGGGAAGCGGTAGTCAACATCATCAACATCACTACAACATCAAAAACAACATCAAGAATAAGTACATCGCGACATCTACACATGCGTTTCCACCCTAGGTTTAGTTTCATCATCACTTTTCACACTTTCTCCTCCTTAGCATCCACGTTTTACACTTCTTATCACTCCATGATTTGTCTAGTCCCTCGACATGCTTTCGTCATCAATCTACATGGTTATCAGGTACGCATCTCTATCTACTTTATGTTATCAAGATTTATGCTCACCAAAATAAAGTGGGGGCAAATATAAACACTAAATCACGCACTTTGGGTAATTATGTAGTCTCAATTACATACTACTATTCATAGGATTCCTAAGTAAGAAAAGTACTAATTAACCCATGTCTTTTGCCACCTTTCTTTGCTTTCTATTGTTACTTTTGGTCTTATAACCTTACTTTCTCAGTCTGCCTTTTTGTACTTAAGAATTTGTCATGCTGGACACCAGTGCCCAGCCAGGACACTAACGCTAGGTGCCCTCGTCCCCTTTGGGCACCCCTACCCCGTTTGTACTTTACTCACACTTTTTGGGTCATTTCTAGTCGTCTGAGCATCTTATCTTTTTGGTAGTTAGCTTTTTCAAGGTTAATTACGAAATTCAAGCAAGGGAATCATATGAATATAAAGTTATGTGATCATAATAAGTGACCAAACACTAAGCATTAGCTATCGTCGCCTAAGGTTGCATTCATCAAACATCTAAGAGATTTATTGCATCCATCTAGCACCATCCAAGGGACATCAAGAGTTGTTTGTTTTACATACACTTCATAGGAGGGAAGTTCACTCTATTCCATGCACACATCTACTACATTTGCTTACCTCTAGTTATTTGCTCGTTATAAAGTGTGACACGCGTAAGAGCCATCTAGGGCATAATTATACATAGACACGTAGAACCACATTGGGTTTGAGATGTAATGCAATGCTTAGTCGTAAGTTCACCATTGTGACAATTGAGGACAATCAGAACCCTCATTCTGCATCTTTCTTTTTTAGGATTTGATGTTTATTTGAGGGTTTTGCAGGCTCATTCTTCATTGCAGGTTTCTAGTGACCTCAGTGATCTTAGTGCGACCTCAAAGTGATCAAAGGTTACTAAATGTGAACAACTTACGACACCTCTAAGGAGGTTTCTTGAGAATTTTTGCATACCTAGGCACCTAGAAACAGGTCCAAGGCACCCACCGGCGCCCTTGTCCCCCTTTAGGCACCCCAGTCCAACTTATTCTTCCATATCTACATTTTTCTGATCTCTAGTGTGACAGTTAGTGCTTCATATTTTTTGGATCTTCAAATTTTTACACCTTTGGGATCTTTGTGGATCAACTAAGGCTTCTTACCCTCTCTTTACAACTAGGTTTTTCTATTTTATTTGCTTATCTTACTTGGGTTTATTTATGTACTTAATTGTTATTCATTTACCGTAGTAATAACATATAGATTAGGCTTACATTTTAAATTTTAGCTTGATTAGGGGGCACACTTCTCCTGTCATCTTCACACTTTGCATTCCATAACATCACACTCACACATTTGATTTACATGTCTTGGTTGCATCTCTTCTTGCCATCTTATGTTATTTACATGTCACACTTTGTTTTCCATGCTAGACGGATTCTTAGTATGTCATTATCTTTCTATATATACACATGCACGTAGAGTGTGTATATTACAGGTTCTTACATGGTGCAATGATGCTTGGCACTGTACCTTTTACTAGTCCCACCGAGGCTCCCAGGGCATCTACTTTTTCTACTATCCCATACTACACAAGTTCTATTGTTACATCTCATTACAGTTACTTTACTTTTCATTGTTATATCCACATTCTTGACATATTATTTATCTTTCTAATATGCCAACAAGTGCTTCATATGTAGCATTTTCCTTGCAAGACTATTTATAGCCATGGTTATTTGATACATGTTGTTTGATCTTGTTTGCTATTGTATGTTATTATTTGTGGGCTAAGCTCTATTGTGTTATCATTGTATGCTTTTGGTCACTTCAGCCCTGATTGTCTTGTGACATTGTGAGTGATGTCCCATGCATGAAACCTTCTTTTCGCGGTCCATCTTGTCCTCACACTTGTTTGTTACATTGTCTTGTATTACATACTAGCTTTTATACTAACACTTGTTACTATTCCATCTCGTTTACACGTGCCTTGGTTTCTACCATGCGCATCCCCTACTCCCTATAGATATCTCTACTTCATAACAACATCACATCCTCTCCTTCGGGCCGCATTCTCCTACTATCATCGCATGTACCCCGAATGAAGGGGGCATACATTCGGTGAAAAATCACCCCTACAATAGTTTATATCAATACAATACAGAAAAAAATACAGGAACTCAGTCACAGAACGGTCCAAAAATAGACTTGGACATCACATATAAAGCAGACATCAGTGCCTAGAATCAAACACTAGCATCTAAGTGCTCCTATCCTCCCCTTAGCACTAATATCCTCAGGGAAGACACAGTCATTTGCTCAATACAACACATTCTACAACAATTTATAGAGTAATTCTATAATAACAAGCACCAGCCTTTAGTCACATAATGCATTTTGTCTCCTACATTCAATACACCTGGAACAATTTAGAACTAATTAGAAAAAATCGAGATGTACAATCTACAATGTTGCTTATTGGGTAGAGTCGTGGAAGGAGAGTAAAACCAGACCTCTCTCCCCAACACTTGTTCTTTGGCATGAGATCACCCAAAAAACTCACTCTTGGCATGAGATTACCCAAAAATCTCACACTTGTTGTGAGGTCGACCAAAAAAACTCACTCTTAGCATGAGATCACCCAAAAACCTCACCTTCAACATTTAAATCAACAACATCAAGCAATAAGACACTTTTCTATCTTTTACTCTCTTACTTATCAAGTGTCCACTTTCCTTTTTACACACTTTTACACTCTTTGCATACTTATACATGTGTTTCTTTGATCTATCATATATAAAACTTTGACTACTTTCTTGTTCTTCTTTTGCAGGTCGATCCTTATATGAAGCATCTCATGTAAGCTACAATAACATGTTACAACACATACGCTCCACCCCTAGGGTGCACTTCCCTTTCCTAGTTTCCACACTTCGTTTTACAATCAATTCACACTTCACTTGTCCACTCGACACGTTATTCGCCACACTCTCTCTAGGATCACAAGGCACACATCTCTTATCTATTTTATATTATCAAGTATTCACTCGACAACATAAAGTGGGGGCAAATGTAGACACAAAATCACGCACTTGGGTACATTTCTAGGTCTAAAAATCATACTAATATATACATGATTCCCAATAAAGAAAACTAGTGGTTGACAACTATCTTTGGACTATTTTCTTTGTCTCTTATTTTCTCTTTGGTCTTGCACACCTTTTATCCCTGATGAAACTTGATTGATTTATCCTTTATGGCCTCAGACATTGGTGTCTAGTTAGGACACTAGCACCTAGGTGCTTCTGTCCATATTGGGTGCTCCTGACCCTTTCTTACATTTACTCACTCTTTTTGGTTTGCTTTTATCTTTTGGGCATCTATTTCACTTATGGGTCAGCCTTCCAGTTGTCAATTACAAAATTCAAACAAGGGAATCATATACATAGTTACTTCCCAAAAATCAGGACCAAATACTAAGCATTACTATCATCACTTAAGCTTGCATTCTAAAGGCACTAAATCACTTTGAAGGCATCCATATAGCATTCATTCAAAGGGACAAGGGTTGCATCACTTCTACAGACACTGCATAGGAGGGGGGAGTCTAATATATTCCTTCCACACATGTTATACATTTCTACATTCTAGATAGCTAGCTATCATTTGTGTAACTTGCACAAGGGCATCCTAGGGCACTATTTTTACACACACACAAAAAAATTACATGGGGTTTGCGATGTAGTGCAACGATCGGTAGTACGTTCACTCTTCAAGTGATTGTTGCGGTCATTCTGACTCCACATCATGCATCTTTTTATTATATTTGATGTGGTTTATGGACATGTGCAGGTAGTCATTTTGTTTTGCAGGTTACAAGTACCTTCGACGATTATAATGTGAACACCAAGTGACAAACAAGAGCTAACAACAAAACCCTAGCGACACATAAGAAAGTAGACTTTGAGCATTTGTATGGTGTTGTCCTCTCAAAATTTCCCCCCTCTTTTGAGAAGTTCAAAATCATAAATTTTGAGGTTAATCGCCTTTTCTGTTGTTTTGGTAAGGGAAAAAGTCAAAAAGTTGGAAAGAATATGCGTTTTTGGGTCATTTTGTATGATTTGCAGGTCTGTCGAACATTTTTGTCCCAGATGTCCCAAGTTCATTTGGGCTCCCTGTTCGCCGATCGGCCACTTTACCCGAAGTCTGTTTCTTTCGGGCCCGTCAGAACTTTTTGTCCCAGATGTCCCAAGTTCATTCGGGCTCCTTGTTTGCCTTTCGCCCGCATCGGCCGAGTCACACACTTCACGTACTTTCATCCCTCATGTCCCGAAAGCATTTGTGCATCTTTTTCCCGCATCGGCCAAATTGCACTTTCGCGTCCCGCGTGTCCCAAATGAACCAAAGGCCATCTGGGCTATTTTTTCCTGCTCTTTCCGAATATCTTACTTTTTAAGTTGGTAGATGTTTATTTAATGCACATTTATTACCTTTCTCTCTCCTAAACAACTATTTAATAAGCTGCCCCGCTACGCATTTTGCACACTGCTTTCTTATCAATTGCTCATACCCTCGCAATTGAAACTTCTGTGCGCATACCCATTTCCCCTGCAATTTCATCGAGAGTCCAGACTGTGACCTTGTTTCTCGAGTTGCTATCAACATGAAGATCAAATTTCAAGGTCAGGAGAAAATTTCACCGCTCGAGTCTGTTGTTCCCGATATCAGGGACAGTGAAGTTCGTCACCTGGACTTCGGAGATTTCTAGACTAGGATGACAGACTCGAACCCCTCTCCTATGGCACAAATGATTCATGATAATGGCTTGGAATTCACCGCTGGTTTCCCAATCTTAGTACAATGTACAGATACAGTACTCGCCTGCGGTGCTCATTTCAATCCCAACTCGAGTGAGCTAACAAATGTGCATGGGGAACTCATTACCAAGCTCGATGTTGCCGCCATTGGCACTACCCTAAGGATTCCTGAGATGGACAATTCCATAGTAATCTCTCAGAACCAGGCACAGGCCCTCTTCGACCAGGACAGTGAGAAATACAAGGTGAGGGTGGCGAAGTCTTGGCTTAAAAACCCTAAAAAGGGGGCGTCCCATCTATCCAAGGTTCTTTTTTGTGCCGATTTCAATGAGGAGCTGTCAGATTTTATAATCCTACTAGCTCGGGTCATGGGCTTACCCTCTACCAACGAGTTCCATTTCTGGATGTGCCCCCTTATCAACATGGTGTGTGAAGGAACTTAGAATATCAACTGGGCAGAAATCATCAGCATGAACTTAGCAGAGCATCTGTCCAATGTACAGCAAACCAAGAAGTTCTACATGACTTCATACCTAATGTATACCCTAGCAGCATCAAGGCAATGGTTTGGATTCACATACATTGATGCTCATAAGGGTGACCCTATATATGCCTACTGCCCTCAATTCACCCTGGACACTAGCAATCGCAACTTCAGGAGGGTGAACGATGCTTTCACCATGTACATTATAAGGATTCTAGAGAGTGACACTGCAAGGAGGTTCTCGGATGAAGCCATGAGCCTAATAGTGAAGTATGGTGCTTACTTCATCCAATTCAGAAAATTCTCCTATAATAGGCTTGCAGGCTATGAGAGCACCCCTCTTAAGCTCCCTATGTTCTGCAGTGATAAAATGGCCTTGATAGAGATATGCAGGCAATTAGACAAGTTACACAGGACCTGCAAGGATAAGAAAATTACTGGCCTGCACTTCCCCATATCTTTAGGAAACTACACCTGCAAGACGGCTCTAGATGCACAAAACATAGAAAGAGCCCTAGCTCCCATCACTGTCCATTTCTTCAGGCCAAGAACTTGTTTTGATTTGAAGAAATTTATTGAATAGAACATCAAAATCAATTACTATCATAGGGCAGACACAGAAGACTATTGGGCTGACTGTGTTGATGATTTTGAGGCAAGAAGGAATTACGGCAGGTTTTCTCTTCAACTAATTCAGGAGCTTAATTTGTATCAAGTCCCGGAAGGGCTTCAGAATGATAATTCCGACCTGTTTTCATATGAGTATGACACCTTGATCAAACACACTCCCTTGGAGGATTTGGATTGGTTCAAAAAGGAGAAGGATGATCTGGCTAAAATCTTAGCCCCTGTCTTAGTAAGAACCAAGATCTCGTTTGATAGGAAAGTCCGTGAGCTTAGAAGGCATTCAGGTGAGTCCTCCTCCAAGGATACCTCAACACCAAGGAAGGAAGCATTGACACCCAGTTCAGAAGCACCTGTGCAGACTCCTCTTGCCTCCTCAACAAAAGGTCCTACATCCTCCACTCCTTCCTCATCCACTCAAGTATATCAGAAGAAAAACAAGGAGGTCAAAAAGGAGCCTGTTGAAGAATATCCCATAATGAAGCATTTAGAATTGCCCTCAGGTCCAGAGATCATTATTGTTCTCACTGAAAGCAAAGAGAGTGAAGTGCTAGCCTCTGTAAGTGCTTCAGAAGCCCCATTGGATAAAGACAAAGAAGTCTAAAGCATTGAGCTTCCAAGTGTCATTGAGTCCTCCGTACCAAAAGCCCTGAGCACTCCACTCATATCTTATCTGGAGGCAACAGAAGTGCACACTTTGAGTGCCATGAGTTCCCTTTCTCTCAGCCCTCTTGCCCCACCTTCTTCTTCCTCCTCTTTTGCATGGGTGTAGCCTTTTGTTGATAGTAGGAAGAGAAAGTCTTCCTCCCGAATCTCAGGACCCAATTTTGATGCTGTGGTAACCTTATTACGCACTACTCCTCCTACTCCCGCGAAGAAGGCCAGGACTACCTCTAGAATAGTATCTGATGCTCAGGGCCAACAATTCCTAGAGATAGCCAAGCCCAAAGTAGACAAGCCAGAGCATGATTTGCAAACATCTGATCTTGAGCTCTCGAGGATCCCTATGGGAGATTCCACCCCTGAAGGTGATATTCACAATCTCCAAGAAATAGTCACCAGGGTCATTTGGAGAGTAGAAAAAGGGCAACAAACTATAGAGCAACTGGAAGAGCAGGCTCAGGTTCTTGTAGGTTTCATCAAGTCATTGTTGTCTAAGGACAAAGTTTTAGACCCCACCCCACTGACCACTCTTCCACCACCTGTAATCCTCAGTCAAGATGAAGTCCAGAGTATCAAAGATATACACAGATATTCCATCTATGGAAGAGCTATGGAGGCTATGGTGGATGATATGCTTGTTGCAGGGTTGAATTTCATTAGTGAAGCCTTCAAACTCAATGAGAAGGTGAATAATCTACAACAGAAGCTCTCCTCCACTATTGGAAATATAGATAAAGAGCTCAAACTCTGGAGCAGCTGTATAGTAGACCTTCACCTTATGGGGCAGACTGATGAAAATCTTTTAATGGCAAGCAAGGTCTTTGATGATACAAAAGATAATTTGTCAAAATCATGGGTATACAGTGTGGAATGGAAAATCAAGGTGTTGGAGGAGGCTTTGGGAGAATTGAAAAATAGTTGGCAGAAGGGTGAGGCCTTCAAGAATTTGGTAGTATCTGCTTTTAAAGATATCCATTATCACCTCCAAGATGAAACCTCAGGTGTACCCTTCTCATTGCAAGAAATCAAGGCTCAATTCAAAGCTTTTGTTAAAGATAATCTGTTTAGAGAAGATTCCATCACAAAGGAAAAGATGAAAGAAATCTACTCTCTCTAGTCTGCTATCGAAGAAGCAAGCAAGGATTATCATACGCACGTCGAATTCGACAAAGAGATGGAGAAATGTCTCAGATTTTGGACTCAGTCCACCACCAACACATCAGTTCCACGTGGCAGAGACATAGCAGAGGCGTTAAAAAGATTTAGACAACAGATCCTCAAATCAGTGGGTCCTCCTTAGTCGTGAACACTTGTCTTTTCCTCCTGATTCTTCTCCTTTCTTCCTTTCTTCATCTCGGATTTATTGTAATTAGTTGGGGTATTGCGATTAGCAGCCTTTTAACTAAGCATTAATTAAAAGAAGTAGTTACCAAGAGTAACTTATTTGTAAACTATATAATAGCCTCTCCTCGCCATTTTGATGTGGGGAACTTGGCTTATTTCTGAAAGTGTGAGAAATAATACAACAATCAATACAAAAGGATCTTCTTTCTTTGTTCATCTGATTCCTTTATTTCACAGCTATCTATTAAATATTATTAGATCATTTGTCTGCATAATACCAAGAATCTTTCTATTCTTGTAGATGTTATTTATGGAACTGTGTCCCTCCAAATTGCATCTTAGTAATTCATATACAAATGGTCCAATTCCAATTCATTGTATTATGGCACGCATAAGGAATTATTTTGTCAGCTATAATTATGGAAACTGCTTTTCTGCTCATTACCTTGTCTTCATTCTTCTATGCTTTTGTGATTAATAATCTATTTCAGTTCACAAAGCTTTCATGATAGCCAAGTTCCACATCAAAGTTATGCGTTGTACATTTGTAAATAAGTTCTGCTTTTAAATAAGGGAACCTCTCCCATTAAAGAGGAGGGACTTCTTGTCCCCTGACTATTGCTCTCATTAAGATCTTTTTTTGACAACCAACATATGGCCACCATGTGCCCATTTCCAGTCGCTAGTTCTCAGGCACCTTTGCCCTCCCGTGGGTAGCCCTGTCTGAATTTGTTCCTGGGTTCCAAATTTTATAGTGAGCAGTGACGACCTTATTTACATTTTGTTCAACACTCGCAACTACCCACATCACTTCCTGTTCATTTGGAAATTAGCTAACTCCTCTTATTTCTTCGTCTTTCATAGGCTTTCATATTTTACATGTTTATTTGTTTGCATCTTTACTGTATGTTAACATCTATACATCATATATTACAATAGTTACTCCATAATATAGATTTAATTAATTCAAATTAAATTAAATCAGACATAGGCATGAATAGAGTGTCGGAAATTAAAAGTTTAGAATTAAATACTTGCATGCCCCACACCTATTCCACAAAGTAAATTGTTCTTACCCAAATAATATTTATTTTATGTGCTTCACTTAATCGTCTCAACCTTGTGCACATTATTCACACGAGTGCAATACAAGCTTAAAGGGGTCAGAATCAAAATTGGTGAGAATTCAATAGGGGGCAAGTTTAAAATCCAAACACACTATTTGTTTCTTGTAGTACTTTATAGGCACACTTTTTAGTTTTAAACTCGAGTAATTATATAAAACTAGGTGATGTAGGAACAATCATTAATAATATAGTCCCTACATGGAATGGACACAGTAACGTAAGAAATATTTTATTCGTTGATCGAGATTTGGTATTTACTTTTTAGTGGCGTCAATTTTTTTTACTACACGACATTTAATAACTTAAGGCAAAGACATTAACAGAAACTCAAAAATAAAAAGGTGGGAAGTAAAACCTTACATGTCCCGAACCTATTCTATAACATAGATTGTTCCCACCCAGAGAACATCTACTATGTGTGCTCCACTATATCATTTTGATCTCGCTCGCATTATTCACACGAGTGCAATTTACACTTAAACTAGCCAAAAAAAAGTGCCAAAAATACAATATGTTCGAGGGTCAAAACCTGCACTTTTTATATCAAATTTAATATACTAAATTTGATAGCTGGGTTTACTTTTACTAAAAATAATAAAAAGAGGTGAAAATTTTGGGAAGATATATTGACATTTACACGGGTCGTATTAAAATATATTTTGTATAAAGGAGAAAATAATGAGAGAATCTTTCGAGAGTGGATATGATTCACTAGGTTTTGCAAAAGAAAGTTGTGAACCTAAAATATCAAAGTGAAAATTAGTTTTCATTGGAAAAATTTCAATCCAGAGCCTTTCTTTTGAAGAAAAATCATTCCACGGAAATAATTAAAACTGAGGTCGTAAGACTTTTACATAAGAGAGTGGCTAAACAAAAAATTTAAATAAAAATAAGTTTTCACCAAAAGAAATTTGGTATAGACCAATTTTTTGAAAGGAAATCAACCCCATGGCTAAGGAAATCAAAATCGGGCTATTTCTTGTAGCAACATTCAAGAACATGCAATAAGGGGCGTATGACATGACGATGACAGGGATGTCATTGTAGAGGGGTCACTCAATTAGTGAGGTCAGGGATGTAATTTTAGAGGGATCACTCAGTCAACACCTTAAACTTGTATTTTAAATTTACAAATGTGGTGTCAGAGAGGGAAAGCACATAAAAATGTAGGCATGAGACCAAATGTGGGTTCACAAAGACAAATAAATAGTCTTGACGAGTTTAATCAACGACCATGTACTTCTTGGATGCACAACCATTGATTATATGTTGTATGTGCCAGAATGGGATGCTTCGTCTAATTGTGTAAATTCCTTTTATGTAAAAATGGTGTGTTTGAAAGAAGAGGAGATACACCATGAAACTCCTCACATTCACATGATTTAAGGACAACATTGTTATGGCCTTTATAATTTAGGTATGATACTAGTTATTTGTTAAAAATGTATTGTTGGTTTATTTTTACGTTTAAATATTTTTGGTTGAGATTAGGTTTTCATGGTATGGTTTATTGATTTTTGTTTTACTTTTACTATAAATTACACCACCATGCACAAGTTTCACATTGATAGGAAGCGATAATTCTAAAAGACTAAGCAACGTGTACTAGGAAAGTAGAAATATATTTTTAAACAAAATCAATGAACTAGAATTGAAATAATGTGTTAGCATGTAAAAGTTGGACATGAGTTGAAACTCCATTTCCATCTACAAAAATGAATTTTCTAGACTACCTCCAAGTTGAATTCAATTTAAATTCGGTAAAATGTAATTTATTTCCAAGTATTATATGAAAAAACAATTGGATGTGAGATTCCACAAGTTTGTAACATAATGTTTATAGAGGAAAAGACACAATTTAAAACATTCAAGTAAATATAAAGAAAAACCTATTTGCATGAGACATAACATAAACCATATTCTCATAGGAGACATAATACAACCCATTATCTTATAGTTCAAGATGTTTTAAGAGGTAAAATAAGGTTAATTGTTCATCATAATGAAACATGGCATCACTAAAAATTTGGAAAAAATTACTCAAAGTGTGTGTGTGTGTGTGTGCGCGTGTGAGCGTGCATGCACGTGCATGTGTGTGTGCGTGTATGCATGTGTTTCTTTGCATGCATGTGCGTGTGTTTGTGCATGTGTTTGTTATACAAAGAAACGACTTTAATAATTGACGAGAAGCAAAATGTACAATTAAATAAGTGTGACTACTAATAAAAAAATCCATATGAAGTGTTGGGGCATTATAGTAAATGCACTTAAAGAGAATAAAATCTACATACAATCAATTGCAATCTACTTAATATGTCGACCATAGACACAAAATCTATGCACTTGGGTACATTTCTAGGTCATAGAGCATTCTAATGTATACATGATTCACGAGTAAGAAAACTAGTGGTTGACAACTCCTTTTGGCCTTTTGGTTGCTTTCTCTTACTCTTTATTGGCATTACACATCTTACAGTTATGTCAGAACTTAACTGATTTACCTTTTGATGGCCTTTGACACTAGCGCCTATGTGTTCATGTCCCTCTCTTTCCTCTGCTTACTCTTTTGGGTCATTTTCACTTCTTGGTCACCTTTTAACACTTTGGGTTGGCCTTTCAGTTGTCAATTACGAAATTCAAACGAGGGAATCATATATATACTTAGTTACTTGTTGTAAATAAGGGGGCCAAACAATATAATCATTATTTATCACCACCCAAACTTGCACAAGAGCACTATAAAGTACATATTTAACATATCCATACAAGGGAAAAGGGTTGCATTAGTCTGCATACACTACATAGGAGGGGAGTTCATTCTATTCCATCACACACATTTTGTATATTTGGGACAATCTAAATCTAGCATGATATCATCGTGCAACTTGCACAAGGGTAACATAGGGCATATGACACGGATACACACAGACACGAAGAACTAAATGGAGTCTGAGGTGTAGTGTTGGCTCGGTCATAAGTTCACTCTTTAGGTGACTGTCGAGGTCAGTCGTACTCCACATTTTACATATTTTTTATTATATTTGATATGGTTTGTGGGCATGTGCCGATAGTCATTTATTTTGTAGGTTATAGGTGCGAATGACGACCTAAAAATGAAACCAGAGCTAAAAAGAGAAAGTAACAATGAAGACCTGCTAACCAAAAAAAGTACCATGTTCTGAGCATCGGAGTAGACACAGGCACCCAAATCAGTCATTAGCACCTGGGGCACTCCTGCCCTCCTGTAGGCGCTTATGTCATGTACATTCTCGGAGTTTCGAACCCTCATTGAGGATTTATGACAATGTTTTCATCCTGTTCTAGTAGATGCATAGTCATGATCACTCCCAGATTATATATAGTTAGCTAAGTCTTTTTCTTGCTTTCATTTGCTTAGGCTTTTACAAAATTGAATGCTTGTTGCTTGTGCACTACTATATTTAATCACCTGAGTATGGAGGAATGGAAAATAAGACATGTATAAAACGCATGCATGATTTAATAAAATTTAAATATGTGCAAGGACATTGCTAATTAGATATATATAACAATATTCAAGAAAGATCTTGCTAAAGACATATAAACAAGAGTGAAGGATAGGAGATAAAGACAACTCAAGTTGTAATTGTAGGCTTGGACTAATTTTAGACTAATGAACAAGCAGAAAAGACAAATTATATATTGTGTAAGATTTGTTTCTGATTTTCAAATGTGACGATCTTAGGGATAGGACCACCAGGAATGGGACAAAGTCGCTTGGGTTTTAACGTATGTTCTGGGCATTGGTGTTTGTAAAATAGATTCGGTTATGGTTCTTCTTGTGTTGCTTCTTGTCACCTTTATTTTATTATACGTTGTGTCAGGTTTGCTACAAATTTTCTCAGTCACACTTATACTTGCAAAAGAAACCCTGACTACCTGTATAATACTCAAGCCCACATTGGATGAATAAAAATATGTGTATGCTCGAGTCGGATTGACCTTAGTGGTCACCCCAATGTGATTGTCAATGAGCGTTGCAATACACTTCAGACTTAATGTAGTTCAAGTGTATGTGCGATTCGAATAGTGTCCCTTAAGCTAGGATGTCCTAGTACCAGTCACATAAAGAATAACGGGCTACAACTACTTTGTTCCAATACAAAATGTGTGGTTTGGAATTTAGAACAAACCCTCATATGTAGTCCTTGATCTAGTAGATAGAAAAAAATAACTATTTGTAATAGTATGTGTCTCTTGAAATGCTTGCCCCTAATGAGGTTAAATAAGGCATGTATATATACTGAGTAACTAAAATTGGACTAACCTATGTAGTGATACGGTAGTTAATCTAATATAGGAGGACATTAAACACAATAAACAAATGTACTAAAGCAATATGTAAAGTAACTAAGATAATTAAGCTAATAGAAATAAAAACCTAAATGTGCGAGAGAGGGTAAGGAAGTGACTCAGCTGATAATTGATGATTTTCGTAGAGTGCCACAAAGGTGATTAGAGAAAATAAGAGTAGGAATGACTATGTTGGGGTCCTGCGGAGGACATATATGGGTGATATGGCTGAATTGGGGCTTCTAGGAGAGGACTAGGGCACCCACGAGTGCTCTGGTAGAAAAAATAGGCACCCTGGTATGGGAAAAAGCTCTGAACCCGGTTCTTACAACATCGGAAGATGATCTGGAACCTTCATTGTGTGTCACATTAATTTCTTTGTATTACGCCAAATGCTCCAAATATTCCAAGAGGAAGAATAACCTACAAAAGACCTAAAATTTTTTATCAAAACCCTAAAAAAGGAATATGTAAATGAATGGGTCAGACTGACCTCAGCTGCCACAACAGTGGGCTTACAAAACTAAGCGTTACACTACATTTCAGATCCAAATGTATTTCTTATGAGTGTGTGCATGTTGTGCCCTAGGTGCTCTTGTGCCATGCACTTTGTGAAATAATGAGCAATAGCTAAATGTAAAAAATGCAATAACACGTGTGCATGGAATATAATAGAATCCATCCCCCTATGAAGTGTGATGTAGACTTCCTAGCTTGTGCCTTGATAATGGAGTTATGTGGATGTACATGCAATAGATGGATGCAACTCTAGATGGAGTGATAATAGTAAATAATGTCAGGTCCCTCATTATGATCTCATAACTTTATATTTATAGGGTTCTCTTGTTATAATTTATTAATTAACCTTGAAAAGGCTAACCGTAAGAAAGATAAAGATGAAAAATGGCTAGAAGAGGCCCAAAAAGTAAAGAGAAAGTGCTAGAAGGATCAGGATGCCCCCATGTGGGACCAGGGTGCCCATGGGTGCAACAATACTAAATTTGGGTGCCCCAACTGATGCTAAAATAATGTAGGATGTTAGAAAATGATTGGGCATATGGGTGTAAGAAGTCACAAATTACGAAATAAAATAAATAAGATAGTCAAAATGACGGGGGTTAATTAGTACTTTCTTTACTTAAGAACCTTCTAAATAGTAGTATGAGACCGGGATAAATAAATGTCTAAACTGCATGATTTTGTGACTACATTTTTACCCTCACTTTGTGTTAGTGAGCAGAAAGTTTGATAACATAAAGTAGATAGAGATGCGCACCCGATGTCCATGAAGAGTGTAGTAGAAAACGCACCAAAGGAATAGGCAAAAGCGTGGAATGACAAAAAGATGGAGGAGTGTGGAAACTATAAAGGAAAAATGCGCAAAGAAAAAGTGATGAGAGTGAACCTAGGGCATAACGCGTGTGTGTAGATGCCACAATGTGTAGTGTACTTGCATGGTTAGTAAAGCATGTGTGCTATCGCGGAACATGGTTGTTGTTGACACTGTTGTTGTTATTGCCCCCAATTTGACTGTATGTTTCTCATATGACCATACTTGCAAGGATAAAACGATCAAGTAGTCAAATGCATATGTATGTAAGTGTAAAAATGCTATGAAAGTGTGTAAGATACGCAAATGTAAAGTATGCGAAAAAGTGTAAATGGAACATGTGCGCCTGATCCATGTTGAGAGAGAGAGTGTCTATAAGGATATCCTATATTATGAGTTTTTTTGGCGATCTCACGCCACCCCAACTAAGGAAGTGTATGGAGGAAATGTTTTGTGTCCTCCAAGCTCTAACCACTTCTGTTGAAATGTGTGTGAAGAGATCTTTGTATTGTCCTAGTTTTTTGGGCAATCTGACGTCACCAGCTGAAGTAGTGTATGAAGGCACACCCACTGTAACCTCCAAGCCTGTAACTGCTTCCCAGAAATGCTAAGGACACCATGTCTTGAAATATTCGTTGTGTATGGGGTTCATAGACTGGTCTGAACCCACTCGATGTATGTAAACCCACAATGCCAAGGGCGGAAAGTGAATTATACTGAACCTATGTAAATGTGTTGTGTTAGTATGTAAAACCCCCAAATGATGCCCCCTCTTTGGGGGCGCATGCAATGTCACTGATAGGAGACATGTGATCCCAAAAGAGGACCAACTGCATGCACGTTGTAACCCTGGAAAGTTCTTGGTAGAAACCAAGGCACGCACAAACAAGAAGGCTAGCCAAAAACAAGTGCAACAAACAATGCATACATATAGAAAACATGTGTAAGTTATGCAGACAATGTAGTAAATGTAAACACACAAGAAAATAAGTAAGATGCACAAAACGGGCTGCAAACATGGGACATCACTCACGATGTCACAAGACACGCAAGGCCATCATGGCCGTGAACAACAAACGAGTGTGCACACAAAGCATAGGGTAAATCCCGCATACAAGAAGCAAACAACGACAAAAAATTAAAAACAAGCAAAAAGAAGTCATGGAAACATGTAATCTTGCAAAAATATGTTACACATAGAACACCCATTACAATGGTAGAGAAATAATGAATATGTCAAAGCATGAATAACCAAGTAATGTAATGTTGTGAAGAAGTAGATTAAAGGTCGAGCCTCATGGTGGAAGGATTTCAATCTAGAAAATTTGACTGTTGAGGCTGAGATGGATAAGGAAGGAAGTGTTAGGCAGTTACATTGGAAATCAGGGAAAGGAGAAGGACAGGATTGTGGAAGAAATTAAAGTGACAAATCTGGGTGAGACTGACATCTCTTCCCACTTTACCTGTTAATGATGCATGAAAAGGGGGTTGCTCCTTTTCTACCCTCTGTATCCTTGTGTTCTCCTGGTCAAAACATTGTAAGTCTCTTGAAATTAGTCTTCCCATTAACCCTAATGAGAATGTTGATGAATCTTGGGGGGAGGGTTGGAGGACGGTGAACAACAAAAAGAAAGGAAAAGTTAGGTAGTTGCCTCTCAAGATGAGTCTTAGATCTCATAAAGGAACTCTGGATAATTGAGTCACTCAGTTTGTGGGTCAAGTTGTTTTGACCTGCTTACCCGAGGCTTGAGCTTCCATGTCCTTGGGATCTTATTCAGTTTGTTTGTTTCTCAATCCTGTGGGCTCTTGTTTGTTGTTGCTTCTCCTTTTGGCTTTGAATGCTTTATCTTTTGGTTGTATAGGTATATCACTGATAAAATCAATGGAATCTGTTTTTACCTAATCTAATAAAAAAATAACCAAGTGATGATAAGTACAAAATGAAGCAATAGCAGCTGGAAGAGACGAATGTGGATGGTTATCGACCAGTGTAGGAAGGTGTAGAAGGCAAGCATCCGTGCCAAGTGTAGGAGTCTAGCATATCTGTGATCACACCAAACAAAGATGTGAATGCACATGTGTGGATGGTATAGATGATGACATTTAAGAAATACATCTAACATGTGTAGTAAAGTGATCATTACAACACTAGTAACACGAGTAAATGCTCCAAGACAATGCAATATAATGTGGATGGATGGAATGGAATGCAAGATGGAATGATAGGAGTCATGTGCCCCCCAAGTGGATGGAAGTGTATGCAATAAGGTTACTTTTTCCCCTAACAGTCAAGAATGAACCGTAAAAGAGAGTGCATCATCGAGAAATAGTCGAGTAGCGTGTGTTGTGTCTAATGCATTGTGATGAGTGTGTATGTAGTGGTGATGAGATGCGACAATCAGTAATAAATGTGCATGAATAGTATAGTCTGAAATGGATATAAGGCTAGACTCAAGTTTAACGAAGACTAGTATAGTATGTAACATATATGATATAGAAATGCACAGTGTATGAGGTGAGATATCCTACGTGTATATCACTATAAGATGAATGGATGAGTGATGATTTAGCCCTAAGTGTATATCACTACAAGATGAAGGGAGGGAGTGATGATGTAACCTAAGGTATATACCACTACAAAATGATAGAATAGGTGGCAATTTAGCCTAAAGCGTATGTCACTAGCCTAGGATTGTCACATGATGAAAGGTCGAAAAGTAAATGTGTGACAAGTGTAAGGTCCATTTGATTGGTAAACCCTCATCATTTGAGTATGGACCGAGGAACTAAAGTGTGTCATAGGGTGGTGAGTGTGGCATGTAGAAAACGATGTAGTGTATGTGATGATCATGTGCTGAGTAAAATATGTAAATATGTTGTGTAGAAAGCAATGCAAGGTGTATAGAAATGTTTAAGCGCTATGTATAATGTGCAATGTAATATATGTGGATAGATGTGTAAAATGGAATAAGGCTAGACTGTTAGTGTCAACGAAGACTAGTATAGTATATAGAAAATGTATGTATGATATAGAAACACGCAGTGTATGAGGTGAGATATGTGACTATAGTACGAGAATATGTGTATACACAGCCATTTAATAGTGTATCGATCAGTAAAATGCGGAAGGTGAGGACAACCATAAGCATACCAATGTATGATGTATTTGGAACATAAGCGGGATAATGAATCATTAGAATGAGAGATAACACCGAACGTGGAGCGTATGGTATATATGTAATTCCTAGAGTAGAGAGTGTGTGGGGTTCAATGTATTTGTAATCCCTCAATAGTCAAGTGTGAACCAAAGCACAAGAGTGCGTCATCAGGTAATGATGATGGTAACACGTATGGTGAAAGTGTCTATATGAAAATGTAGATAAATGAGCAAATGATATGAGAGAGGTGGGGGGATGTGAAGTGTTATGCCTCCCCAAGTGTGTGTTATAGAACGTAACTAGGGACTGCTATCAAGGAGATCATCATTGTTAGAGTCAAAACCTACGGGGGTAGTGTCAGAAATTTGGTACGCAATAGAATAGAGGAGGGTCATATAAAGACATATTACGACATAGTGTATACACATTCATTTCATATTCTTCATCAGTAAATGTGATGGGTGGACAACCATAAGCATACCAACGAGATATATTTGGAACATAAATAGGAGATGAATCATTAGAAATAGAGATAATGCCGAAGGGCATATGAAATGTGAGTGAAGAGTGGAGAGGATCTATTGTACCACCAATATAATCAAGCTAAGCTTCACACTCAAGAGGTACATGCAACTGTAGACACAAAATTATGCACTTTAGACATTATTTAGCCCAGTCTTATACTACTCTTTAGAAGGTTCTCAAGTGAATAAAGTACTAATTAATCCCACCTTTTGGCCATCTTTATTTTATATTTTATTTCATAGTTCCCGTGTATTTTCTAGCACTTATCCATCCATTTCACAATCGCCCCATCATTCTAGCCCAAAATCAGGGTGCCCCACCTGTACTGGGGTACCACTTTGGTCCCACTCTGGGTGCCTCGATCTATGCACATTCTTTCCCACTTCTTTTTGGGGCCTTTCTAGTTGTTTTTCATCCTTATCCTTTTCCCAATCAGACTTGTCAGGATTAATTATGAAATTAAGCTTGAGATCCCTATAAATATAAAGTTATAAGACCATAATGAGGGTCCTAGCATCACATACTACTATCACTCCATCTAGAGTTGCATCCATTGCATCACTTACATCCACATAGTGTCATGCATCAAGGCTAGGAGATCTACATCACACACACTACATAGGGGGAAGGATTCTATTCTATTACATGCACACATGTTATTTACATTTTCTATAGTTACTATTGCTCGCTACTTCACAAAGTGTGACTGACACAAGAGCACCTAGGGCACGACATGCACACACTCACCAAAACTACATCCAGGTCTGAAATGTAGTGCAACACTCAGTGATAAGACCACTAGTTTGGCGGCTGAGGTCATTCAAACCCATTCATTTGCATATTTTATTTTTCCTAGGGTTTGATACTTCCTTTTGTATTACAGGTCATCACATAGATCATCCGGTGAATCCAGTGTGATAGACATGCAGAGTTTCAGATCAACTTGCGACCCTGTCGAAACCTGTTTCTGAGCATTTGTAGAGACTAGGGTGCCTAAACTGTAGACCAGGGCACCCCAGGGTGCCCCAATACCTTTCGGGGCGCCTCATTTAATTCAGATCCTCTAGATTTGGTCTTCGCAGGACTTTTGAGTGGTCATCTGCACTTCCAGATTTTATTTTCAGATTTACGACAACCTACGACAGTCTTTGCGAATCAACTAGGCCATTTCTCTCCCTTCTCTTACATATTAGGGTTTGTATACATTAAATTTAATTATGCAATCACTTTACATCATTTTAGCATACTTATTTACAACGTTTTAGTCCTCCTAATTAGATTAACTAGGGTTACTATTTCCTAACACCCATATAGATTTTTTATATTTTAGTTAATCATTTTGGTGAACCCATATACGTTTCTTCATCTTCCACCTTCGCTTAGGAGTTTCTTTCCTCCCTTTCTCGTGGATCCTTCTCTTAAGGAATTGATTTAAGCCCACCTTAATCCTATCAATGAGCATCTTGTCGAGCACCCACATGATTTATATCTACTTTTCCATGTGGCTCGTGAAGAAGTTACCAACTTGGCTGAACTCAATTCTTCTATCACTCTACCCACTTGTATAGTCACTCAACCCCCTTCTTCTACACTCCCACCTATCTCCAATGTCCCGGTTATAGTTCCCACTCCTACTAATAATTTCACACCTCCTTCGGTCTCGCATCAATGACAAACCTTTAGATTCTACTATGTTGGTTACCCCTAAATTAATCATGGATTTAACCTCTTTATATCATGATCTCTAGTGCTCAAATTTACAAATTACAATAAGCCACTACATCTCCTTCTTTAGATTCTACTGTGTTATTGCATACTCCATTTCCACCTACCCCTTCCCTCCTAACTTTGTTACCCCTAAATTACCATCTTTCAATGGACATTGTGACCCACAAGAGCATCTTTTTGCCTTCCATGTTGCTTGTCTTGATTTGCTGATGATCACCTTCTCTTAGCTAAACTCTTTCCTCGTAGCCTCCACGACTATGCCATGCATTGGTTTTATGATTTACCTGTTCATTCCATATCTTCCTTCACCCATTTAGCTGATGCCTTTCTCACACACTTCTCCATCAACATCAGTTATAAAATGACCTATGCCCATCTAGCGCAACTCAAGCAAAGAGCTAATGAGCAATTTTCTAACTATGTCTTAAGATATAAGAATAATCTTGCTAAAATGACTAATGTCCTCGCCAATTCTAAACTGCAAGATTTATTTATACAAAGTCTTTTATTGCCTCTCTACGAAAGTGTTCTCTTTGAGACCTTTTATTCTTTTGATCAACTTTTCCATACTCTTAAACTTCATGAATCTAAGCTCCTATCTGTTAGCATACTTAAGTATCAGGAACAACCTTCCTCCTTTGCTCTTTTTCCAAACAAGACACCATTTAAACCCTCTACATCTAAGCCAACTGACAATAAACTCACTGTCAGCGCCATTACCCCTTCTAAGGAAATTCCATCCCAACCACCTAGGTGTACATTTACCAACCTTCCTATGGCACTGCATCTTATTTTAAAACAACTTCTTGATAGCAATCTCATTACCCTCCCCCCACCACTCGAATTAGACCCATCCTAACCTAAAGTATGCAATTACAATGAAAATTTCCGTTGTGAGTATCATCGCTATATGGGACACTCTACCAATCGATGTCTAAATCTTTGCACACATTATCCAAGATCTACTTGACAACGATAAACTCGAATTTCTAGAACCTACTAGCCCTCCTCCCTCTAAGGATAAGGGTAAAATCAAACTTGTTAACATTGATTCCCACCAACGTGACAAAAGACCATAGATTCTTCCGCTAATCATACATATCATGCCACACCACCTCCAGATGTGGGCATGCTCGACTTCTTAGTCGTTAACACTGACATGACCTCACCCGTTCTCTCTTTTTCCAACACCAACTATCACACTACATTCGTATCGTACCATTTACATATACATGCATCTATAGGATCAACCTCTATCACCAACACTCAGTTGATCCATCTTCCCCCATTAGTTCATGTTCCTTCATCCTTCTTACAATCTATCTACCCTCATCATGAATAGACTACCCGTTCAAAAAACCCTATGGTGTTGTTAAGTTACATATCACCATTGCTCCTCTCACTCTTCTCATCCCTTGCCTTATAAATTCAAACATAAAAGGATGTGACTTACTTCTTGGCCTTAATTGGATTCGTCGATCCCAGGCTATTGTTTCCATGCCCTATTTTACACATTAAATTTTTTTACGACAACCAAGTTATTTCCATTAACGACATTCCTCCCTTCACCTATCATTATCGCCACCTTCCTATCATTCGATGCTCATGCATCTCCCCTCTTCACTCACACAGCTCCTCTGATACTGTCACCTAACTTATGGATCTTATTTCTACTTCACCGCCTCGATTCGCCTCTATGCGACCACTCCATTCCATTAGTCCTACACATTGGCATAGGCCTATTCCTTAGGACCACTAACACATCTAACCACCAATCAGCACCTCATTTTATTCCACATGACTCGTCCTCTCCCTTATGCATAACATCTCTTTGATCTCCATCACCCACACACTTTACTATGAAACTACATTTGTCTTATGTACACCCATCACATGCATGTATGATTCATTCCCCCGCACAATGTTTTTTTTCCATACCACCATTACTCGAGCATCGCCCTCCCCTCTCATCATCCTAGGCACCGGTCGAAGGACCTTCATCCTTCGATATCATCAGGTGATTTCTCTTTCATAACCGCTTGGGGGAATTTCCATTACCAATCCCCCTTCCTCATATTAGCATATCTACACCTCTACTTCTTTTCATTCTTCTTCACATATAGGTATACTTCTTACGCATTCTAGTACCCTCGTTACCTGATGACGCACTCTTGTGCTTCGGTTCACACTGGACTGTTGAGGGATTACCATTACATTGAACCCCACACACTACACTATAGGCATTACACATTACATCTTACCATACATTTACACATAATATACATTACATCCATTATCCATTCTACATCATTATCCTACATTCTACATTATACTAGTCATCGTATACATACGCTAGGTCACATTACATGTCTAGCTTTACATATTTACATGTTTAGTCTCATCACATCCTGCACATATTCATCTTATTACATACATTCTACATATTACACTAGATTCCATTTATATATGGGCCTAGTTCTACATCTATCATACTTACATATTCTATTTCTATCTACACCTATTATCATTTCACACATTCTACACTCTATCCTACATTGCATTGCTTACACCACACATTTACATCACATATTCACCATTTGGTCACCTACACTATATTATTTTATGCGTTGCACTCACCACCCTATGACGCACTTTAGTTCCTCAGTCCATACTCAACTGCCGAGGGTTTACCAATCAAATGGACCTTACTTTCATCATGTGACATCTTTCTCATCCAACATTTCCTGCGTTAGTGACATACACCTTAGGTTAAATTATCACCCATTCTATTATCTTGATCTAGTGGTATAGCTTTAGGCTAAATCACCACCCTTTTATCATCTAAATCACTTTAGGCTAAATCACCACCTCCCCATTTTATCATTTTTTAGTGGCATACACCTTAGGGTACATCACCACTCCCTTCTTATTCATCTCATAGTGACATATGATTTAGGCTACATCGCCACCCACCTTCATCCTTTTCATTCTATAGTGATATATGCTTAGGGATAAATCATCACTCTTCCATTCAACAAGTCATGGTATACGCTTAGGCTATAGGGTCCATGCACATCTTTCCATATGTCTCATTCCCATACACTCCTTCTATAGTGATATACACTTAGGGCTAAATCATCACTCATCCATTCAACAAGTTGTGATATATGCTTTGGCTATAGGGTTCACACACATCTCTCTACATGTCACATTTCATCACCATTACACATATTCACACTCATCACAACGTGCTAGATACAACCAACACTACTTGACCATTTCCTGATGATGCACTCTCATTTATGGTTCATTCTTGACTACTGAGGGGGAAAAAAAAATGAACCTCATTGCATACACTTCCATCCACTCAGGGGGCATGTTCCTCCTATCATTCCATCTTGCATTCCATTCCATCCATCCATGGCATATTGCATTGTCTTAGGGGCATTTACTCTTGCTTACTAGTGTTTTACATGATCACTTTACTACACATGTTAGCTTGCTTTCTTATATGTCATTATCATACACACATGCATGTTCACGCCTTTTTTTAGTGTGATCGTAGATACAAGACATCTACACGCGACATGGATGCTCACCTTCTACCCTTCCTATACTGGTCACTGGGGGCATCCACATTCATCTTATACAAGTGCTATTGTTTCATTTTGTACTTAGGATCTTATACTATTTGTTTTTACATGTTTTGACATATTGGTTATCACTCTAACATGCTAACGGGTGTTCCATGTGCAACACTTGTTTTGCAGGATTACATGTTTCCATGACTACTTGTTTGTTTCTACTTATCTGCTTTGTTTGCTATTGTATGTGGGCTTTTCCCTTTGCTTGTGTGCACACTTGTCTGTTGTTTGCGGCCATGATGGCCTTGAGTGTCTTGTGACATCATGAGTGATGTCCCATGTTTGAAACCTGCTTTGTGCGGTCTACTTGTTTTATTACTTGTTTACACTACTTTGTTTGGTAGTTTCTACATTGTCTACATATTTTACACTTGTCTTATTACATGCATGTGTTTTCAGACTAACACTTGTATTGGCTAGCCATCCCCTTTTGTGCACGCCTTGGTATCTACTAAAGCATTTCCCTTTCCCCTTGCAGGGTAGAGTTCTATAGGTCAGAGTGTGGTTGGTCCTCTTTTGGGGCCACATTCTCCTTCCAACAATGTCGTCGCATGCACCCCCAAAGAGGGGGGCATCATTGAGGGTTTTTCTACTAACACAATGTATTTACATCGGTTCACACACAGTGAGTGAGTTCAGACCAGTCTACGAACTCCATACACAATGGCCTTAATAGGACATGGTGTCCTTTGACAATTCTGCGGAGCAGTTATAGGCTTGGGGGTTATAGTGGGTGTGCCTCTCTACACTTCTCCATCCAGTGGCGTTGGATCACCCAAAAAACCAGGACAATACAAAGATCTCTTCACACATTTCAGCAGAAGCGGTTAAAGTTGGAGGATACAACGCATTTCCTCCCTATACTTCTTCAACCAGGGTGGCATGAGATCACCCAAAAAACTTGCGACAGTACATGATATCCTTCTACACCCTTCTTTTGACATGGATCAAGTGCACATGTTCCATTGTTTTTACATTTTTTCAGCATACTTTACACATTTCTATATACATGCGTATTTTACACAACATTTTTACATACATACATATTTGACTACTTGATCATTTTCTCCTTGCAGGTCCGCCGTATGAGAAACAAGCAGTCAAATTGGGGGCAACAACAACAATAACAATGACAACGACAATGACAACACACCACTACATGAATTTTCCTTTATTAACCATGTACAGGTACACTACACACCACAACAACTACACACACGTTCCACCCTAGGTTCAATCTCATCACTTTTTATGTGCATTTTTCATCTTTAGAATCCACGCTCCTCCACATTTTTTTTTTTCTCATTCCACACTTGAGTCTAGTCCATTGGCATGTCTTCTTCTACACTCTACATGGATATCAGGTATGCATCTCTATCTACTTTATGTTACCGAGTTTTCGCTCACCAACATAAAGTGGGGGCAAAATGTAGACACAAAATTATGCACTTTAGACATTATTTAGCCCGGTCTTATACTACTATTTAGAAGGTTCTCAAGTGAATAAAGTACTAATTAATCCCACCTTTTGGCCATCTTTATTTTATATTTTATTTCGTAGTTCTCATGTATTTTCTAGCACTTATCCATCCATTTCGCAACTTCCCCGTCATTCTAGCCCAAAATCAGGGTGCCCTAACCTGTACTGGGGCACCCCTAGGTGCCCTGGTCCCAGTCTTGGGTGCCCGATCTATGCACATCCTTTCCCACTTCTTTTTGGGGCCTTTCTAGCCATTTTTCATCCTTATCCTTTTCCTAGTCAGCCTTTTCGGGATTAATTATGAAATTAAGCTTGAGATCCCTATAAATATAAAGTTATAAGACCATAATGAGGGTCCTAGCCTCACATACTACTATCACTCCATCTAGAGTTGCATCCATTGCATCACTTACATCCACATAGTGTCATGCATCAAGGCTAGGAGATCTGCATCACACACACTGCATAGGGGGAGGGATTCTATTCTATTCCATGCACACATGTTATTTACATTTTCTATAGTTACTATTTCTCACTACTTCACAAAGTGCGACTGACACAAGAGCACCTAGGGCACGACATGCACACACTCACTAGAACTACATCTGGGTCTGAAATGTAGTGCAGTGCTCAATGATAAGACCAATATTTTGGTAGCTAAGGTCAATCTGACCCATTCATTTGCATCTTTTATTTTTTCTAGGGTTTGATACTTCATTTTGTATTATAGGTCATTATACAAGATCATCATAGGTGAATCCTAGTGCGATAGACATGGCAGAGTTTCAAATCAACTTGCGACCCTACAATTCCTAGGTTTCTGAGCATTTACAGAGATCAGTGCCCTACTAGAGCACCCTGAGGTGCACCTCAGTACCTTCCTAGGGTGCCTCAGTCAATTCAAATCTTCTAGATCCGGCCTTCGCAGGACTTCTGAGCGGTTGTTTGCACTTCCAGATTTTATTTTTAGACCTGTGACAACCTGACGACAGTCTCTTCGAATCAACTAAGCCATTCTTTCCCTTCTCTTGCATATTAGGGTTTTTTACATTTAGATTAATTAGTTACAATTACTTTACTATCATTTTAGCATACTTATTTACAACATTTTATGTCCTCCTAATTAGATTAACTATTGGATACTACTTTCCTAGCTTTTAGTTTTCCTATTTTAGTTAATCAACATATCAAAGACTGTCATACCCAAGCCTAGGCAAATCACAAGCCGATTGCAATGTAAAAATCAGCCAATGATAACGATGTGGATTTTCTTGCTCAAGAGGTAATATGTCCTACAAGATGTCATTGTCAAATCCCTAGAAAAACTGTCAACTATGACACATAGTATTGTCAAGAAAGTGGATTCTATACCGGATGTGTTGCCAAAATGGCTTTATTTAGCGGTAAATACATGTGCTATGTACAAGGAGGGCATGGAGTCACTACTGGTAAAGGTATGGAATGATGCCCATAACATTGACACTATTAACAAGCCCTATTCATTACAGATACCATAGCGTTGAGTAGAGGCATGTGATAAAATAGAATGACGATATTTATCTTGGCCATGCAGCCACACATTGGGCTTTGGTCAAAATAAGTATCGTCTACATTCAAGAGGATTAAGATCAAGTTCTTGTAATGGATGCCTCAATCTGTAAATCACCATTAATGGGCATCAACCTCATCATCATAATTTACGGCCTCATCAGTGTGAGCATACATCAGGGTTGCCCTATGGTGTCAGTTCTTCATGTTCTTGCGGTAGAAGGGTTTGGCTACCTACCTGTCAAAGTCAGCAAAGCTGGAAGGTGTCACCACTGGTTAGGAGGATTGCCTTGCCTTCTTCCGATAATGCCCAACTACTCAATGGCCATTGTTGTTGATGGTTCTTTTCTTAAACTAATGTGAGGATGAAAATAACATTCAGCAATGACTAGTTGCAGTACCTCAATACTGTGATCTTCTTAGACTGTTCTATGTCATATCCATCAAGTGCTAGAAAATTCAATACGTTGTGAAGGTGGTATGGGAATAACAGTTTCAAGATCTATCCCACACCCCTTAGAGATGGCTTCGTAGGATCATGGATAGATAGTATGTTTGTAGCCATCATGATATGTTCAAATTTCTTAACATCATCCTGGTGCCTTTCATAGCATCGCTTTCTGATCTTTGGTAATATGTGTTAATTCAATGGGTTGTTCTAAAAATTGGAGTATTGGATAACCAAATGCGTTGTCTATTAGCGGGTAAATTCTCAGTGATTTGCTCATGTTGTCACATGGATCGCACACCCGTGGAATCATATAATGAGATAGATCCTAAGCATGTGCAACATGGTAGAATCATAACCACAAATGAGTGTGGCACATTGGATCCTTGGGATGAACATCTGGAGAAGGCCAACTTCCTACCTAAACTGCCATACATCTAGATTGAAGATCAAAGGTGTAACAACCACAACACATTAATCAATGAAATCACTCTACTTGATATAAGTGGTGCTAACAATGACAATAATGAGCACAGGGTAACATAGATTGCTTATAGTAAAAAGTGAGGTGATGCACTCGTCAGTTTAAAGAGACTATTACGATCGTAACTTATTAAGACATAGTATGACACTTTTTCAGAAAATATATCCGTGGAGTTATCACAACTTCAATTTAAATCTTCATTAACAAGAAGATTCTTATGTGTTATGACAATCTGGTGCAAGAACAACAGGGTTTTATTAAGTCATAGAGACTAGAAATAAACGGGCATATTTTTAAGATATCCACATAATGTCATAAGCTCATATAAGAAAATCGTATTAGGATATGTTGGTGTAATGGATAGATGGAATCACATACAAGGGTGCAACCATTCATGGAGTATCAAATGAACTACTGAATCCTAGTAACAACATAGATATAGATGGAAGGATCAAACTATTGTTCGTGATGATTTAGTACCGAGGCTAAAGCATGTATGAGAGCTCAAAAAAATTGAAGATACTCCTTGCACAACGGTATCCAACTAGTGTCAGAATACCATAATGCATTCATAAGTATTTATATATTAGGAGGGTTGAGTAACTGTAGTTGACTCCTCTTAAGGGGAGAACATGATTAAAAATAGAACACAATTGACACCCAAAAAAAATCTCACCAAATTGATTAACTAAAAATGGACTATCCTATGGAGTCACTATGGTAGTTAATATAAACTATGCACAACTGTAAATACACAGTAAATTTATGTTGTAAAGCAAAATGTAAAGATGGCCCAAGACAACTATGAAAAAGGAAACGTAAAATCCCAAATGTGTGCAGAGAGAGAAGAGGAAAGAACTCAGCTAAATAGAAGACGCTCGGGGGATTGTGTCACAGAGTTGACTGGAAAATTTGGAAGTAAGAACAACTATGTAGGGACTCCAAAAAGGATGGATCTGGAGTATCGGTCTAGACTAGAGTGCCTGGAGAGGGACTGAATCACCCACATGCGCTCTAGTCTGTAAATCGAGCACCCTAGTATGTGAAAAAGCTCTGAAATTGATCTTCATAGATTCAAAAAATGGTCTGAAACCCTCATTGTCTGTCACATTAGCTTCATTTTATTGTCCCAAATGTCGTTGATATTCTAAGATGATGAAAAGACATGCAAAAGACCAAGGAACATCAAAACCCTAAAAAAAGAATGCAAATGAATGGTTCGAACTGACCTCAGTTTCCACAATAGTGGGCTTACTAACTGAGTGCCGCAATAAATTTTGGACCCAAATGTAGTTCTGGTGAGTGTGTGCATGTCGTGCCCTAGGTGCTCTTGTGTCAGTCATACTTTGTGAAATAGCGAGTAATAGCTAAATGTAGAAAATGTAATAGCATGTGTGCATGGAATAGATTATAATCCCTCCCCTTATGAAGTGTGATGCAGAATTCCTAGCTTGTGCCTTGATGATGGAGCTATGTGGATGCAAATGAAATAGATGGATGTAACTCTAGATGGAGTGATAATAGTAAATGATGTCAAGTTCCTCATTATGGTCTCATAAATTTATATTTATAGGGTTCTCTTCCTCTAATTTCGTAATTAACCCTGAAAAGGCCGACCACAAGAAAGATAAAGATGAAAATGTTAGGAAAATAATGTAGTGTTCACATTATTAATATAGTTGTTGTAAAATGAATAATTATGACAGTAGTTATTCATTAATGTTTGGTCATGTATATTGTTATAACCAACTATATATACACATATATAATTTATTATTTGTTAGAGGATGTTAGTATGACTTCCTAATTAATAGGAAGTTGGTTTGCTTATATTTATGACTATATAATAGCCAAACACAATGTATGAAACATATAGAAAATACATAAGAAATTTATTATTTTTTGCTATCTGAAAATTTGCTTATACCCTTATATAAAATTGGTTAGAAGAGGCCCAAAAGTGGCGGGAAAGTGCTAGAAGGATCAGGGTGCCCCTAGGTGGGACCAGGGCGCCCAGTACTAAATATGGGTGCCCCAGCTAATGATAAAATAATGTGGGATGTCAGAAAATGACTAAGCATATGGGTGTAATAGGTCAAAAATTGTGAAATAAAATAAACAAGATGGCCAAAAGGATGGGTGTTAATTAGTACTTTCTTCACTAAAGAACCTTCTAAATAGTAGTATGAGACCAAGATAAATAAATGTCTAAAGTGCATGATTTTGTGACTACATATATGATTCCTTAGCTTAAGTTTTATCATTAACAAGTGAATGGCCAACCCAGGGAAGTAAATAAAGATAATAAAATAACATATGGAAAATCAGAAAAAGAGAGAAAGTGGAAAATATCGCTTAGAGGGGACAGTAACACCCACGTGCTCCTGTCTGTATTGGGCGGTTCTATACATGGCACTCTAAAGGTAAAACCGTGAAATCAAATATGAGAAAGATGTTGGCTAGTATGTAAAAACTAAGGTGTCAATCTAGAAAAGACAAGTAACAAAGATAAGAAGGATAAAATCAATATCAAAGCAAAACAAGTGTTGTTAATGACTAATTCTCTTGCTTAGGAATCATGCATATAAATGAAGTATTTAAAGGCTAGATGCACATAGTAAGTGCGTGTTTAAGTGAATACAATACATGATAGAATTGTCTTGCATGACTTGAGATTCAACTTAATAGATGAAAATGTGATCTAAATTGAATCTCGAGCCTATTATACTTTTGATAACTTAGAAAGGATTGCATAACCCAACAAAGATATAATTCAATATCATTTAATTTTTGTATGAGAAACATACATGTAACTAGGTTGTATCATAAGGATTGGATGTTTTTTTTGTGTGAATGTGGTGTAGAAAACTACTTACCACTTAGATTCATGTAGTTTCCCTTCCCGTAAGGAGACTTCGTCTTTTGTAACAAAAATTAATAACATATGTTGTACTTGCATAAAACATTTACAATTATCAAAATTACTAGGAAGATCTTGAATGAGATTAAACTTTATATGAACATGAGCATGTTGAGAAAGGATTTTTTGTTTCAATTCCTAAAGTGAATAATAGAAGATTGGAAAATATTTATTTAATTCTAATTACATGTCATTTTCTCGTCATTTTTTGATATTGCAATACAAAAATTCACATTGCATGATCCCAACAGAGACAAATTCTTTAGAAACAAAGTATATGTTGTAACAACCATCAATAATAATAATCACGATCATACATTCATATAATGAAGTCAATCACAATATCTCAAAATGACAATACACCAAAATGTACCTCATACATGTGAAATCCAAATATAAAAAAAATGTTTTCTTTTATGTTAATATCTCTAAAGGAATAAAAATAAAACACACTTTGAAAATGAGAATCTAAAAGTATACATTGTGCATACTCAAAAACTGGAATTTCTTTTACAGGCTTCAAAGTATGCAGACCACTTATCATAATACAATATTTGGAGAGACTTTACATGAAAAAACTATCAGATTTTCTACACATGTTTTGAATCATATAATACTTTAAAAAACATAAAGATTCCCACATGTTTAGAAGGGTAGAAAATCTAACTGTAGATGATATAATTGAATTTGAAGTATAAAAACCATAACATTAATTGATCATGTAGAATATTGAATGCTTGCAATTGATCCCTATGTTATTATCACATATAACTACTAACATGTAAATATTTTGTTTTTTGTAAAATAAAAAAATTACTACCTATTGTAAGTGATGGTCAAACAGACATCCTTAGACATTACAACCTCCAACACAACCCCAACTACCATTGTAGAATGCCTATAATTATGATATTTAATAGTTGATTCTACTATGCCTAAAATAGTCAACTAATCTAAATTTATGTTTAATGATGGTCTCTTCATTAACCCACTTTTTGAATTAAAACCTTGGGAGATTGGATTCCCTTTCAATACTAAAAAGGTAATAATTATTCCTTGGTGGTTTAACACTTAGGTTATGCATTTCTCGTAGGATCTTAAACAAGTCAATGTCTTTCCTAAATTGCATTAAAAAGGAATGAATTCCTCAATCTCTACCCTTGAAGATTTTTAATCACAAATAAATAAATATTTTAAATGTTAAAAAAATACCTTAAAAGGTGTTAGAAGAATTATTATATACAAAATGGAAAAAAATAATCAATGTATTAGTTCAACATTTTGTTATTAAAACACGAAATCATGTAATTCCAGTAATCCAAAAAGTTATAAAGAAAAATGTCCCATATGTTTCGACGAATACCAACTATATTTTATCAATAATATTTAAATTTATCAATTTTTTTGTGACCCTTATAATATGTGTCAAAAATTATTCTTAATTTATAACATTTCCTATTCTAAAGTATTTTCTATCTTCGTTGTGTTTACAAGTTTTTTCTTCATTAAGTCAATGTTTATTATTAAACAATATAATAACATAATTGCATATTCCGAAAAAAGCTACCAAGCAATTAAAACAAGGATTTTAGCATATTTCAATAAAAATATCTATGGTTATGTTGTCCTGTGTTTTTGCATAGGCAAAATTCATCGGAAAACATGACAACTATACCCTAGCGTCAAAACTTTCATGTCGTCCCTTTCACTAACACGCCTAGATAAATCCACCCCTCAGTATCAAGTCTAGTCTTGTCCTTCAGTAGCCCATTTGTGAAATTCATCAGCCCCCCTAGGTGATTCAAGAACAAGTAAAATCATTCAGGAACTTTTGGTACAATATCTCTTGAGGCAATTTTCAAGCATGTTTAGAAGGGGCTTTCATCAACCTTTCCAAGCCGGGTGCACCATCACTGGAGTAGTAAAAGTGGATCATTTTCATTATGGAGGTGTATCTAGGAGCCAAGAACATCAAGGAATTAATTTAGGGAAAACTATGAAATTTTTAGAGGTTTAGGAGCTAGGTCATTGAAAGTTGGTTTTTGAGGCCTAAGGAACTTGCATCGAAAAAAGCACTTGATCTTAAAGGAAGGATTTCAGGAGCTCCATAATGAATTATTTTACAAAAAATATATCATTATAAATTTGTTTTAGTCCCCCAAATTTTGGAAAAAATAGATCATCTTCAAGCACCATGCATTTTTCGAGCCATCTCTTTCTTTCCATGTACAACAGGCGTTCCCGAGACAAAAATAGAAATCTGTAGGTATTTTAGTCAGAATAGAGCCTTGGTACCATCACCATTATTATCAAAATGTCCTTTGCATGCAAATCATATAAATAGGTGCCTGATAAATCATCTAGGAGCTCAAGTTATGACCTTCACAATTCGGCTCCCAAGGTACGCTCTTCTGTACTTGGCCATTTTCACACATGGACACGTGTTAAGTTGAGGCTAAGGTGAAATTTCATGTCCCTATTGCACCTTAAAAAATGGACACAAGGTTTACAAAATTTCTCCCTTCCCCCATTTAGCCTTCTTGTCATCCATATGACTCGGTGCCTTACCTTTTAGCCTCCGTTGACTGGTTTGACTTGTTCTCCCAACTACTCCCGCATGCATGCCATTTGTCATAGTGAGGGCAGGGAACATTTTTAGCACATTTTGTATCTTTCTAAAGGGAAAATATGGAAAATAAAATATGCCCCATCCCCTTTTGGCTTCATGGTTCCTTATATGACCATTTTCTGGCCCTCAGGTGCTTGTTTTAACTCCCTCCTCCACCTGCTCAATGAATAATCATTCGCACTTGTCATGCTGAGGGAAAATCACATTTTTATTTTCCCTTTGTACCTTTTCAAAGGGAAATGAGGTCAAAAAAATTTCCCCACCCTTTGCCTTCACATTTCAAGTTATAAAAACTAAAGGACTTAGCCATTTTTTGCATTCTCATCCCCCACACCCTCCACATGCTGCTAGAATACTGCCATAATTTCTCCAACATTTTTACATCATCCAAAAATATTTTTCATGCTCCATGATATGAAGAAATAAAATCACAAGAAAATACCAGATTCACGAAGAAAAAAATAGAAAAATCTCTCCAGAAAACCCCGAAATCCGTGAAGGAGATTCAATCATATCTCATAAACCACTAAACGAATCGAAGTGTTGTTTTGTGCAAACATCTAGTTTCCTAGGTTCCTTGAATCTCCCAAAGAAATTTCTCACATACATGGACCAAATTTTTTTGTAGCGAAGAAACCCCGAGTTTCTCACGACAAAAAATTACAATTTTAAAATCTCTCAATCCAGAAACTGGTTTGAGATGAAAATATGGAAGAGCACTGTAGAGCAAAAACCCATATCGGGAAAGTTTGTTTTGCCACAAACTGAGGCCCAAAAACCCACGATCCAAAAATATTAAGCCTTCCTACATGGCTACTTGCTATTTTTGGTAAGTCATCCCCAGAAGCAGTCGAGACAAAGACAATGTGTACCAGGGACATCCAAAAGAGGAGGATGATTGATCAGTGCCGTAAGTGGTAAAAATTGCCACTTACCAAAAATATTAAGTTTCCTATTTGGGCACTTTCCATTATTAGTAAATCATCCCAAAAGGGCAGTCAAGGCGAGAGTAGTGTACACAGGGGTAATCTGGAAAACTAATCTCACTAGTGGGACCAAAAAGGGGGAAAATGCCCATTTACTAAAAATAGTAACCCCTCTTTCCATATATAGTAAGTGCTCTAGGAAGCAATAAATTCAAGTTCACTACTTGATCCAATTTCCCATTCATGTGTGCAATTAGAAGATCAAAGGAATGGTGGTTTTTCATGGCTTGGATTGGTTGTTTCATGTCTGTAGAATGAGTATTTTTCACTGTTATCAATGGTGTCTTCATTAATGTTTATGGCTTGTCTCCTCAATGCACAGGTGAATGCATCATCTCAGGAGTCATTTTCGTAAGCGGAATCATGGCAATGTCACAATGGATCTTCATAAGCATTGCTCACAGGTCATTTGGAATCTTCCCTAAGAGATCTCAATAGTGCCTTTTGACACTTAGTTTATGGTCTTGATTGTCTGTGAACTGTGTGGGAGGAGTTTGTGGCCATCATTTAACATTGTTTTTAAAAACTTAGTTTAGGGTGTTTGTGCTTCATCTAAATGAAGTTTCTCGTGGTGTAAGACATTTGAGGATATAAAGTTCACTGCATTGGAGCATCGTATCGGATAGATTAGGTAGTGAGGCAGATTAGTGAGGCAGTTTCTTCAAGGTTTTTCATGGTTTGGATTGGTTGTTTCATGTCTGCAGAATGGGAAATTTTCACTGTTACCAATGGTGTCTTCATCAATGTTCGTGGCTTGTCCCCTCAATATACATAGGATAATGCATCAACTCAAGAGTCTTCGCTAATGGAAGCATGACAGTGTCACAAGGGATCATCATAAGCATTTCTCACACATCATTTAGAATCTGCCCCAAGAGATCGGAACAGTGTCTTTTGACACTTATTTTATGGTCAAGATTGTCTATGAACCGTGTGGGAGGAGTTTTTGGTCATCATTCAATAGTGTTTATAAACACTTAGTTCGGGGGTGTTCATGCCTCATCAAAAGGAAGTTTCTCATAGCATAAGACATCCGAGAATCCAGAGTTCACTGCATTAGAGCATCACATTGGATCGATCAGGTAGCAAGGCAGATCAGTGAGGTAGTTTCTTCATCGACATTATTCTCCCCCTCTCTCTTCTTTCTCTCTCTTTTCTCCTCCCCACTTTCTCTCTCCTCCACCTTCTAAATCTTCGTTGGGGTTGCACTTTTTCACAATGCCTTATTTTGTAATTAAAAAGTAACTTTAAGTTTTCAATGTAATAAATCACCTTTGTTTTATAAAAAAGGAACTTAATATTTCATGGGAATGTGAAAAGTCCTAAGGCATATAAAAATTCATTGGGGGGTAGGCGAAGAGTCACTTCTCTTCCTATGAATTGTAAAGGCCTCCATTTTCCAAATGGTTGGTCATTTTGTGAGTTCATGAGAGAGTGATGCTTGTGAAGAATAAAGAGATAGCAAATTCTTCTCTTCCTACTTTTGCATTCTTCTATTTTTTCTATGTACAATTTCTACTCAAGCATCAATACAAGGAGGAGTTTCTATCCTTTTTTGACTGGGGAATTTACTGATACTTTGTGCTCATAAATACTAACTAGTCTTGTTTCCATTTGCAGGTTTGTTTTCTTTTGATTTTATGTGTGTTGGAACTTTCTTATTAATGGGCGTAGGAATCTAATTTTCTACCTGCAACATTAATCCCTCTCCTTTTCCCGCTCTCTTGAACAAAGTCCTCCCTAGCAAGTAATTGCTAGCTTTTTCCACATGGTCAGTGGAGTTCCCATGTTGGATCCCTGACTAAAAGGCCACCTCAAAAACCACTTTTCATGCACATGTAAACACAAAGTTGCACCGTTCAAGTAAAGGGACTGAAATTCCCAGAGCGTTGGCAAAAAGTCCATAGATTTATCTACCCAATAAATTTCTTTCCGACAAGGTCATTCGACATAGGCAAAGTAAATAAAACTTAGTTCATATAAATATCCATATAAGATTGAATTTGTTAGACTTATTACAAGATTTGTTTTTGATGTTATATTTCATAGAGTCCATGTCTTTGCCACACATCATAGAATTACCAAATATTAATAAATTTTAGGTATGGTTATAGTAATTATTGTTATCTTTTATTTTTTGACCAAACATGTTGGGTAATCGCTATACCAATAAGAGATTCACTGTATCAGCTCAATATTTTCCTCTATCAGGACTGTAGATGAAGGAGTTGGATGAGTATGGTGAGGTCTTCTTATGTAACATGGGGCTATATTGTCTATGGTGTAGATCTGCCCAACCATGAATGATCTGACAACATTCAATGCTCTAGAGGTGATATGGGAAAACCAACTAGGTCCTACATCATCTTCTCTTCATCTTTCACTTCATTCATTCATGTTGGTTGTGGATGGAGATCATGCAAATCCAAGCTTGAGGCAAAGTAGTCAATTTAAAGACACGCTTTTTTCATTTATAGGTTTATTTCCTTTGCTTTGTCTTTGTTAGATATTTTGGTTCTCGAATAATTTTACGGTATGACAAAATATGTGGACATGTTACATCTAAGCATGAGGATGTCTACAAGGTTCTGGTCTCATTATCCCCAAACTACTTGGTTATATTATCATTCTCTATAATTGATAATACAAAATGATTTCCTCTTTCCGATTATAGGAATTGTATGGTTTTCCATCACAAAAATGGATTTAGAAACAATAACGCTTTTGTTTGTATATACTTTTGATTTATATATAATATTATTGAATAAACTGTCTATCCAACCAACATTTTTTTATAGGAAGTTGCGAAGGAGATTGCTAACGCTTCCACCTAGTCCCTTCTTGTTGTGATCCCACCTTTCCACCCAAGTGTAGAAACAAAATATATGCACTTGGGTGCATTTCTAGGTCCTAAAACATACCAATGTATACATGAATCCTAAGCAAGAAAACTAGTGGTTGACAAATCCCTTTGGCATTTTGGTTGCTTTATCTATTACACTTTACTGGCTTTACATGTCTTACAACTTTGCCAAAACTTGACTGATTTATCTTTTGATGGCCTCAGACACTAGCGCTTAGTTAAGACAGGAGTGCCTAGGCACTCCTGTCCACTCCTAAGCGCTCTTGTCCCTATGTTTCTTATTCTTACTCTTTTGGGTTCTTTTTGCTTCTTAGGCACCTTTTAACACTTTAGGTCGGCCTTTTAGCTGTCAATTATGAAATTCAAACAAGGAGTCATATATATACTTAGTTACTTCTTCTAAATAAGGGGACAAACATTAAAAGCATTATATATCACCACCTAAGCTTACATAAAGGCACAAGAGCACTACTAGGCATACATCTAACACATCCATACAAGGGACAAGCGTTGCATTGATCTGCATATATAACATAGGAGGGGTGTTCATTCTATTCCATCACACACACTCTACATACTTAGTATAATACACATCTAGCCTACTATCATCGCACAACTTGCACAAGGGTAACCTAGGGCATTGATACACACACACAAAGAACTACACGAAGTCTGAGATGTAGTGCAACGCTTGGTCGTAAGTTCATTCTTCGGGTGACTGTTGGGGTCAATATGACTCCACATTTTGAACCTTTTTAATTATATTTGATGTGGTTTGTGGACATGTGCAGGTAGACATCAATTTTGTAGGTTATATATGCAATTAGAACCATAACACTGAAGTTAGAGCAACAAAATGAATATTGGAGTGAAGACCTTCCAACCTAGAAAAATTCATAACCTGAACATATAAGCAGACACAAGTGCCTAGATCAATTAGTAGCACCTAAGGCACTCTTTTCCTCTTGTCGGAACTTTTGTCCTATACATCCCTAGGGTTTTGAACCCTCATCATACCTTTTCGACACTATTCCTAGCCAGATACAACACTCAGACAATCTTGATCACTCCCAAGTTGCACGAAATTAGCTAAGTCATATTTCCCTCTTATTTACTGAGGGTTTTACTTCTTTTAATGCTTATTGCTTGTACATACTATACATAATTATTAGAATATCATTTGTTACAGTAGTTACTCTGAAATTAGATTTAATTCAAATTAGAATAAATCATTTGGTGAACCCCATCTTGTGATCGACCATTCAGATCCTTATTTTTCCCACTTTATCAAATTTGTATTTTCCTAACCCCAAACCCTTGTTGCATCAGTGTTCATAGTTCCATCTATTATCTACCATACATCTAATCTACATAAGTCTTCCTAGGGTTTCATCCTTCATCCTATCCTCTGGATCAATTTCTAGAGCTCTTATTTCACAAATTGCCTTTTCTTTCATATCACAACCTCTAAAGTTCATAAAGTCTCCTTAGCTCAATTACTTCAAAAGAACCTAGTTTACAAAGATGCTTTCAAAAAATCCCTACACCCAATGTGCCTCCCTACCGGTACGCCACCCTCACAAGTAAGTGCAATTTTCAATCATATCTCCAACCCCCGTATTAGTCTTGATAATGCAACTAATCAATCCATCTTCGAGTCAATTCAAGCTTTACACATTTTTTTTCAAGATAAATTTCAAGCTATGGAAACTACGATTACATCCCTCACAACTAAAATCCAACATCCCAAGGATGTTTCTCATGTCCATGCTAGTTCTTCTTCTACACCTCATCCCGATCCTATGTTTACTACATGTGTTCATACAAGCAAGGTCTAGGTCTTACCATAACAAACACCTCTCTAGTTTCATCAAAATGCTAGGCAATATAACATTCTCTCTGAGATCCTTGATCACTAGTTAATCACCTTGCCACCTACTCATTACTACCCTCCTTATCGGCTTACGAATTATAAAGGTCACCCATTTTGCAATTACCATAGAATTAATGAACATCGTGACAATGATTTTTATGCTTTAGAACGAAGAATCAAACAACTTGATCATCAAGGCTTTATTTAATTTTTTATACACCATTCTCCTACACGCTCATCTCCAATTACCAAATCCAAAGGGTTCTCAAATTTGATCCTTCTATGTCTAGCGAGCATCATACAATAGTCACTCCTATTCCTTCTCCAGTAATGCAAGAGTCACCATAAGTCCCATTTAAGGCCAAACC